>BGPR01005522.1:50579-92684 GCA_013235015.1 Araneus ventricosus | reverse complement strand
GCGACCCAAGAGTTGCCAAACCTTTGTTTTTCGAATAAAATCCCAGATGTGTTTCTTTTACAGGAACCGTACCTCAAAAAAGGAAAAGTCATAGGGTTTCCTTTGAATTGGAGAATAGTCGCTGCACTCAATGGCAAGGCAATTATAATTATTCGAAATAAAAATCTTTCAATCCTTACCCGTTATGTCAGTCAAAACACTGTGATTGCAGATATTTCAGACGGTACTCAGACTATCACAGTGGTTTCTGTATATATTCCACATTCCAGTAATAAAAATAGCGAATTTCTAAAACTTGAAGATATTTTTAGAAACATTAATTTTAGCCACATTTTAATTGGGGGAGATTTCAATATGAGGCACGAATTATGGGGTCCTGAAATCCATAATCATCGCATTTCTGATCAGGCTGCTCCTCTGGTATCTTTTATTCTCAAGTATGATCTTATTATTTGGAATGACAAAGATTCAGAACCAACATTCGAAACGGTAAATGGCAAAAGTTGGATCGACATTACTATGTCCTCAGCGAACCTGGCTAACAAGAAAATGAACTGGCAAGTTATAAAAAATAATTTTAGTGATCATAATTATCTGGTTTTTAATGTCGAATCTTTTAATGTAACACGGGATCCTCCTAGAAAATTTTTTAATCATAGGCAAATTTTCAAAATTTGTAAAGCAGTGCATCAAAAATTTCTGGAATTACAAGAAGAAATACAAACTATAGATAGCAAACAAAAATTGGAGAAATGGATAGAAGAGTTAACAATTACCATCAACCAAATTAGTCAAAGTTTCCCAAGGAAAGTTATTAAACATCTTAGAGTTCCCTGGTGGGACTCTGAGCTTGAGGTAAACAGAAAGAAAACACGGGCACTGAGGTCCAGATATCAAAGATGTCGAAGAGAAGAGGAACGATCAATGCGACGAATCGTTTACAAGAAACAGGAAGCTCATTACAAATGGTTAATAAAACAAAAGTGTCGAGCATCTTTTGAGTTGTTCTGCCAACAACTAGTTGCAAATAACGCATTCGATCTTCCGTACAAAATTGCCGCCGGCAAAATAAGAAAACAAACAGTTCTTCAATCGGTGAAAACCAGCAATGGACAATTCACAAATACTATAGAAGAAACTATTCAAACAATAGTTCAGGCATTGTTTCCCACTGATGATTCAACGCAGGAGACTCATGTACAACGGAAAAAACGTGAAACAGTAAATACTTACTCTAGTACGATCCTGGATAAACAGTTTACGAAGCAAGAAATTACTTATGCTATTTCAACGATGAAAAAGAAGAAGGCGCCTGGGATTGATGGCATCTCTATAGAAATCATCAAGGAACTTCATGACATGAATCCAGACATATTGCATTACACATACAATAAATGTCTGGAATTGGGAATTTTTCCAGAAACTTGGAAGAAAGGAAAACTTATAATTTTTAACAAACCTGGCAAAGACCCATCTTTACCTAATGCGTATCGTCCAATTTGTTTATTATCGGTACTGGGAAAAATTTTAGACAAGCTTTTAGTCTTTAGGATAACCCACTTGCTCCATATAAATAACAAATTACATAAACAACAGCATGGTTTTCGAAATGGCAGATCTTGCGAGACTGCAAACTTCCGCTTATGGCAGGCCATAAACATAGCATTACAAGAGCGTGTACCAGCTACAATTTTATCTTTAGACGTACAAGGTGCGTTTGACACAGTCTGGCGCACAAGCATCTTATTTCAACTTACACAGGCAAATTGCCCTCAGAATATTTTTAATTTGGTGAGAAACTATTTCACAAATAGATCAATACATTACTTTCAGGATGAGGAAGTATGGAATTTTGATAACCAGAGAGGGGTCCCGCAAGGTTCGTGTAGCGGGCCTCTCTTTTGGAACCTTGTTATGGACACTGCCCTTGATTTACCCCTACCACAGGGAAGTCACATCCAAGCCTATGCCGACGACATAATTGTTGTAATTAGAGGCAAGAATAAAGAGGAAATCGAAAGAAAGGGAAACGCAATTCTCGAAAAATTACTTGCCTGGGGTGTAGAGCATAAACTTTCCTTTAATATGCAGAAAACAATTCAAATGCCTATTACTTTTGGGGGAAGACTTAATCTCAGAAACCCTCCCATTATTTCAATTAATAATCATGCAATACAAGTTGTAAATAACATAAAATACCTCGGTGTGACTTGGGACTGCTGTCTCACTTTCACCAAACATTTTAAAGCACTCAGAGACAAAACGGATTCATTAACATACAAACTATCAACAGTAGCTAATGAATTCTATTCTAAGCGTTCGGGTCTTTTCAGAAAGATATATTATGGAGCTATAGAGCCTTACCTTCTTTTTGGAGTAGGAGCATGGGGCAATAGATTAAAACTAAAAAAGATCAGGGATTCCCTAAATAGTCTACAGCGTAGACCACTTATAAAAATAACCAAAGCATACCGTACAATTTCTACGGAAGCTTTACAAGTTATCGCGGGAATTGTACCGCTAGACATTAAGGCAAAGGGAGTTTTTGGCAAATTCTTACTCACGACAATAAATAACGACATAAAGTTCGGATCAAAAATTTTTAAATGGGAAGATTACGAAAACAGACTAGATCCACATAATATCCATCCAGCGGATAATATTTCAATTTCTTACGATAAACACAAACCTTCCGGGGACGAGATTGAGATCTATACAGACGGATCAAAGATTAACGATCAGGTTGGTGCAGCTATAGTTGTATTTTATTATAACGCAGAGATTTTCAATAGAACAATTAGGTTGTCAGATTTTGCCACAGTGTACCAGGCGGAGGTCACAGGAATACAAATGGCCCTAGAATTCATTTACACCATTGGACCATGGAATAAAATCAACTTATACACAGATTCTCTTTCGGTGCTTGAAGCACTCAACACTTTTAAAACAAGTAAACAAGAAATTCTTGCAATTAAAAACGACATCTTAGAAATGGGCAAAGAAAAATCCATTACACTCCACTGGATTCCAGCTCACACTGGAATTCAGGGGAATGAAACTGCTGATAGTTATGCTAAAAAAGCTACAACGAAACCTTACATTGAAAAAATTCCAAAGAAATCCTTTAAACAATTAAAAAATGCAATTTCCAATGTGCAAATACAGATTTGGCAAGAGCGTTGGGCTTCGCCCACAACAAAAAACGGCAGACATACAGAAAAACTAATACCGGCGGTTTCCATTCATACGAGAAAATTTAGTCATTTTATTGTACAATTTTTGAGTGGACACGGTAGATTCCCAGCGTACTTTGTAAGGTTTGGGAGGAGCTTGAACATCAAATGCCCTTGTGGCGAAGTGGGAGATACTTTACACTACGTAGTGAATTGCCCATTCACGGAAAAGTATGCAAAAAAACTAATTTATGATAAAGATAATCTGTCCACAATTTTAAACAGAGAGGAAAATTTAGGTCTCCTTCATTCTATTTATCAGGAGGTTAATAACCTCGTTCCACAGGTTTAGTCCTGTTTTTTTTTTTTTTTTTTTTTTTTTTTTTTTTTGCTTGTCAATTTCTGTTAGAATTTAGAGCCGACCAAGTCTGCGGCAGCATGAAACCACGTCATCTAAACTGTCTTGCACATTTTGGTGACCCTCCGGATGGAAGCATCGATGTACGAGAAAGTGTATATATGTATCTATATAAAGAAAAAATAGCACGAGAACATCTCACGGGCCCTCAGCACTATCCTGACAATGGACTCGTCTCCGGGACCAGGGGCAAGGTGTCCCGTAATCAAGAAGAAGTTCAATATCATTGTGACAAAAAATACAAGGGCAGTAAATTTTTATAATCGCTTTAAAGGACAAGTAACTCAGATGTCAAGGATTTGGGAATAATGTTTCTTCTTCACATCACGTGTTAGATAATCAGTTATCGTTAATATTTTTTTCATTTTGGTTTCTTTGGTAAAATTTCTGTATTAATTATCTAAATTCTTTCCATATATCTAATTGCTTGTGCGCAAAGCTCTCCGTTATAAAAAATTTAACATATTATTGGAATTTTGGATCGATGATAAATAGAAGAACCGACTTTCATTCTTTTATAGGCATTCACAAATTGTATTTTCTTGTTAATTTCAAAGAACTCAAATAAATTATTGGATAAAGATATTGTTATCATTTACAATAATTTTGTTTCTACTTTTTTCTGATATGTGTTAAAAATGTGTCCTAAATTGTTTTTTTCCTATATCTTATTAAATAATTAAAGAACTTCACTCTGAAACTAAACTACTAAATCATCTATTAAAAGGGAAAAAAAACAGAAATTTTGAAACTTGCTTTCACATGAATTATTTATCCAAAGAAAAAAATGGGCTTATTTTAGGCTAGTCAAATTCTTGTTCATAGCAAGAAAATGTCTATCTATGATTTTGGACCTTAAAATACGTGGCAGATATCTTCTTTCAATATAAATCTTTCGTCACACTTCCATTTCTGGATCGTTGCTTATCGATCGTTGTGCACGGAATTTATCGCTTTTGTACTAAATGAACCGTGATACTTTTGACCCATTCAACATTTTTTTTCTTATTGGCAACAGCTGGTCACCGTTTATATGATCTCTCTTGAAGATTTCATCTGATAAACACTGAAGACGAAACAACTATGAAAAAATTGCTGATTTTTAGTTTAAAATGTTTTTTTAAGGATGGTGAAAAATTTCTAAATATTTCATCTATTTAAGAATTAATGATTAAATACGTAAATTACTTGCTTTGCTAGAAAATAATAGTTATTAATACATTCATTATTATTAAGCAATCATTTTTTAAATACACATTCAAATTATATCTCTGAAATAATTATCTTAGAATTTCCAATTCTCTATTTTTAAATCGCTGGGTTGTTTCTTTTAATTGATGGCTGTCAGAAAAACAAGATAAAAATAAATTTCAAACTAATTTTTTAATTAAAATTAATTATAAAAATTATTTACGTAATTAAAATATTTGCATTCGAGAACTTTCTTACTTTCAGCCGAGACATATTATGTAAATTTTTATGTACTTATTGAATCATCAAAATATAGAAAATCTAATTCTAAAATTAGAAATATCTAAATCAAAGAAAATTATTATTATTTTTTTTAATTTCTTGAATTACTATTCTTATATAATATAAGAAAGTGTGTGTGTTTGACAGTGTGTTCCTGATACAAATGTTTTTGCCCAATCCTGATTAAATTCGGCACATGTCCTCTTCAAAACAAGAGAAATATCACTGTCAACTGTTCAAATCCCAAAAATTAATTACATTTTCAGTCAATAAAAAATTAAGCGCGATTTTGGTTTTTATCCTCGATATATTCCGAAAATATTATCTCACTACAACTATTTTTACACCATCTTAAAATTTAAAAAAATTAGCTTTTCAGTGACACTTCTTTCACATCTCTACTCTAAAAAAACTTTTAATTTAATTTTATACACAATTATACTAGCGTTAAGCACATGGCAAACATGAATGCAGTCGATGAACGGTTTCAAGAACACTTTTAAAACACTTCTAAATGAATACTGAAATTATATTTAAAAGTAAACGATTAACTGTTTGTATCAGGTACAACAATTGATTTGGGCTCTATTATTCCATTTTAGTGGGGATTAATTATAATTATTTTTACTTTTCCAAGTGTTAAAGTAGATCATTGTGCTCATAGTGTCCTGTCTCCCACAACGTTTCGAAAAAGACGGAACAACGCCGAATTTTCTGCTATTTTTATAATCATTGAACTAATCAGAATTAAATTTTAGTATCTCGAAATATAAGGTTTTATAAGAACCTCTTACTGAGCTATGCAGAGATTTTCTAATCATAAGCATATACGAAATTTTATCTCTCCGTTACTTGCAATATGTACTAGATGTGAATGGAGACAGCGTTTATAATCTGTTTTCAACCCACTGCAATTCAATTTTTACGTAGGACTACGTTCCTACCATTGGGATCGCAGGACGGAATTGATTCACAGGTCAGAACGCCACAAAAAAGGTTGTATGGGAGATCCTCTATATCTCGGTAACTGCATATGTTAAAAACATAACTAATGTCCTATTTTAGAGATAAAGGGTAAAAACAGAAGTTACAAGCAATTATAATTGTAATTGTTAGTTCTAAGATAATTGTAATTTCGATATCACTGATCATCGCTTATCAGCGACTACTGAATTGTAAAGTTGGGTAAAAGTACGCATGAATTGGTGACTTGATCCTCTATATCTCGGTAACTACATTTGTTAAAAACATTATCCTAGTATTCTAGGGAATTCATACATTGATTGAACTTTTACAAGAAACATTAGTTCCGAATTATTAAATTATATATGTTACTTTTCATATCATCGATCGATCCTACGCAGAATTGTAACATATCACGCACGATTGAAGAATTCAAAACAAAAGAATTGACATTGCAATATATTTCATTAAGAAATAAAACAATTTTCATTGTAACTTTAGTTTCCTTCTATTTCGCCAATTTTCCATACATTGGTAATTCCTAGAAACAAAAGAGAATTGATAGTAACTTGGAAATACAAAAAAAAACTGAGATTAACTTCGAGGAACAAACGAGTATCGAGAGTAACAAAGAGAAACCGAGAAGCTTCGAGAAACAAAAGAGTATCGCGAGTCACAATGAGAATCCGAGGAACTTCCAGAAACAAGAGTCTCGCGAGTAAATTAGTCCTATGGCTCTAACATCAGCGGCTGTTTGAAAAAGACAGCCTCCCGTCACTTTTTTAAAAGAATGCTCTTTACATTCTCATAAGGACTAACTTTTACAGGTATAGAAGAAAAATTGTCAAAAGGAAGAAAGGTGCAGAAATCACAGAATAGATTTAAGTCCAAAAGATGTATTACGACCAAGATCATTTAGATTCCGAGTAACGGAGGGTTAAATGCATAACTTTATATGTATACAGAATTCTAAGGCACATTTCAAAAAACTGAGGTTAATTTCTCTTTAAAAAGTGTACAAGGTTTGTTATCAAAACAAAACCGGAACCCTCCTTCTGTTTGGTTTAACTTTATAAGCATAGCTTGCGTCTGCATTCGTTCTGATGTGAGACAACTTTCTATCGCAAAAAATGAGTTTACGACGTAGAGTTCACAATATACGATGGAAGGATAGCGTGTGAACGAAGCTTTGGATCAAATAATTCAAAGAAGATCAATTAGAAATGAAGGAGAGGGTCTTGGGCGAACCAGAGAACGTGCAGACCAACGATAAATTATTTTAAGTCTACCAAGGATAAATCGTTTTAATTCAGAAATTGAGCTGAACATGAGGGAACTTGTATATTGAATATCATATTTTGGGTACATTGTAGATTGGGTACTTTTCCGTTATGCGTACACCACTTGACGCCTATTTTGTCTTGGCCGATTTTCTAGGTGAGCTGAATTGCCAGCTTGGATCAGCTTTTTTCCTGACACTAGTTGAAGAGCGCTCTGTTTTTGGCGAGGTCGAGCTAGAATGCGCCAATTTATAAAAAAAATGTGAGGTTCGCTTATACGGAGTGCAATTGTTCTGAGTCGAATCAGTTGGTTATACATAATATATACAATCACAGGCATGCATTCTTCAGCAAAGAAAAGCCCATACTTATTTAAATGCTATTGCTTAGAATAAAAAACACTATTTCCATGAATTTGACACTGGATTATTTAACCACTTTATTTGGTAATTAGAATCATCCAATTTCTTTTCATCATAAAATAATTCAAAATGTAACGATTTTCCAGGAGTTAAATATTTTTATAAACAGTCTTTCTTATCGCAATACTTTTATCCTAATGAAAACTTTTGCGTAATCCATTTAACTATTCGAATTACTTTCATGAAGCAACTTTATTTTATTCAGGATTGGTGTTTCCTCAGACATTTGAACATCAAAATTAAGAGCATTTTTTTACATTACCAGTGATTAAAGTTAATGAGAAAAAGCGTCTTCCTTCTATGTAATCAAATAAACTATATAATTTGAAAGTACCTGGCAAAGTACTAATAAATTATCCTTAACATTCCCATTATTAGTAGCTTATATTTTATCCTGAACAATAATTATTCGTTTAGCACCTTAATAATGACCATATATACTTTTAACTTTTAAAAGAATGTAATCTATTGAAATGACTCTCAAGTTAATAGCTTCTTTAAATCAGGAGTTTTAAATACACATCTTAGTGCGACTTCCTTCGAATCCTTTCAGAAAATTCTTCGCTTCCTTTGTCAATAAGCATTTGAGGGAAAAAAACCATTATACAGTTATACCATCAAAACCTTGGAAAAAAGCACAATCATTGCTTCCTGGTACTTTGTTTGACATTCTTTAAAAATACAAGAAGCAATTAGCTAGTTCAAGAAATGAATCTTCGTGTATTGACACGAAGTTAATCGATTTCACTCTGAAATTCTCTGTTAGTAACGGCATTTCCCTGTTTTTATTAGCTTTAAAGGAATGGAAAATGTCATTTAAGAGGATTTATAATTTGATTTGGAATATAATTACGCATTATGTTGGAGACATGTTTCCGAAAGGTTAATGTAAGCTATATGCAACATTATTAACGATGAACTTCATGATGTGTCATTTGCGAAAAGTACTTTTCGGGGAATTCTAATGATGACATTTTTCAACTGCTTGTAAGCATAAACATTTATTGTATATTTCTTTTATTTTGGCTTAGAAAGACATGTTCTTTTAAGCTCGGTTCCTCTAAATTGCCTGTGATATGTGAAAAATTATTAATTTTGGTACATGTCTTACTTCTAATTGAATGAAAGATTATTTGCATATTTTGAGGTAGGAAATTTTTTTTCAATTTGTTGATGGGAATCTCGATATTCTTTTATTTACGATAAATTGAATTACAAAAGATTTGAATATTTAGCCAATGTGTTATAGATATGTAGAGTAAAAAATGATTGTGTAGAATTTCTTTTATAAATAAGCAATTTTCGATAAATAATTATGAAATTGGCGCATGATTCATTAAATTTCGATTAAAGAAATATATTTATCAAGTTAAATACAATGTTTCATAAGAGAAAAGATTATCGTTCGATGTCTGTTTAAAATTGCAAAAAACAGTAAATAAATAAATATACGATGTTGCTGCTTCGAATGTTCAAATAACAAAATATTTACAAATTTCTGTAATATATTTCTCAGAAAATGCAATAAATATTCTAAGCCATATATAAGAAAAGAATATAAATATATGAAACGATCCTCAGAGTTTCATATATTTATATTCAGTTAGTTCATTTGGAAACTTCAACTTGCATTCTTCCTTGAATTTTCAATTTATTTGTTCTCGCTTAGTTTAAATTAAATTCTCCAAAACTATTGTACTTTTCTGCACCATATCAGTAAATAGATTCCATACGGGTAATTATTTACTGGTTCAAGACATTTCATACTGTTTTGGATTGCAAACAATTTTCTAAAATGACTTTTACTTTAATAAGGCTATTTTTTTCAGAGATAATACCAATACTACATCTAAGAATAGAAGACTTGTGGTGTTTTTTGTGTTTATTTCAGGAAGGTCTTTTTGATCACACCCGGGCTTGGGGCTGATAACGCGAAGCTGTAGCAGGTCGAAAGTCGTTGGGACCCACATGATGCAAAACACAGCACACAGTTTCGTTTGTCTGCAATTTTGGCGACAATTATCTGTTTAGAACATTCCTATCAAGAAGAGAAATGATTTCATACTGCATAACAGACGATTTTGCTTACCTTGAAAATGAGATAGCAATATTTTGACTTACAGACAAAAAAATGTAGGGAGTTATTCAAATAAATTTTGCTTTTAGGGTATGCTTTTTAATTTCATCAAAGTTTTGGATGAGATTCGTTTCAGGAAAGCCTAATCAGTTGTTTAAAGACGTTGGTCCTCGTAGAAATTGAAGACAAAATCACGTAAAAAATTCTCTCTCAAGACCAGGGTCGAGCGCATGTACAAAAACCCATCTTCTATCGCCCAATTCCACCTTAAAAATAGGTGTCTTAAACTGCTTTGAAATTCGTCTTGTATACTATCGATTCTATATCTTAAAACATTTAATATTCATTGAAATCTTTCAGATTAAATTTATGAAATACTAGCTGATAAACCGGCGTTGCTAGCGATTCATTTTTTCATACGACGCCTCAGTTTCTTCTACAAATATCATCATTAAATTTCCCCAACAAACGTAACCTTTCAAATTTAGCCATTTCATTACCTTATAACGGAAAAGTTTGAAAAAATTGTGAGAAGTTTGTAACAAGAACATTTATTTTAAACTTTAAACAATAAACAGTAAATGCACAGAATTTTCCTGGAGTTGCTAATTAAATATACAAAAATCCTTAGTGCGAACAAAATAGCAATAAAAATATACATTGTAAAATAAAAAATCAGAAAAAAAAAAAAAAAAAAAACGGAATTCATATTTGTTTTGAGCAAAAAGACAGTAAAATTTTCCTTATTTCAGTGCCTCAAAAGATTTCTAAAAATCATTATTTCTATGATACTGTTCTTCAAGGACATATATGAATCGATTTATTTTAAAAAGGGACTTCTGACATTTTTAAAACTTTACACGGGGAGAAAAAAATTGTATGGGCTGTAAACAACATTGAAATTAGGGTCCAAGATCTCTCTAATGTGTTTCACAGTATAAAATGAACCTATTGACGACAACCAAAAAATGTTACAATTATTAATTTTGTAAAAAAATTCAAATTGAGATTTTGCAGAAGTTCCCTTTTATTATAAAACAATTTAAAAGTTTCAGAATTTTAGGGATTAAATTATTACGAAGCCGGGAAAATCAATGAAACTTAACTAAAATTCAAAATTTATTTATTTGTGAGTAAATTGATATTTAAAGACTCGAAACAAAATAGAATTTCAGTTATGCGTTCTTAAGTAAAAGTCATATTTAAAACAAAAAAAAAAATCAGGGGAAAGGATTATGAATGGTTATAAAGCCTGTAATAACGGTGAAACTCAAATAAAATTGATAGCGTATTGATTTTCAAAGGAATTAAAATTTGAAAAGCTAAAGGTTTTTATGTACGCAGTGGCTAATCGCACCGTCGGTGCTTTTAGCTCTGGAGGCTATCGGCACCACTTACATTAGCGCATGCGCAAGATCAGCACTGGTTTAAGCATTTTACGTCAATTACAGTAAGGCGCATGCGCTCAGCTTTTATGACTCGATGACCTCACAAGAGTTATTGTGAGTTTTAGCGAGGATTATTACGGATTTCTATTTAGATTCCATATACGCGATTTATTTTTAATTAATTTATTAATTACAATTATTCGTTATTGTTATTGAATTATTAGTTATTGTTTGTGAAATCTCGTTTGCGTCACGTGTTATGCGTTTGAAATCCTCGTTTTTTGAATTTTTTTTTAAAACCTAAATTCCTAACATTCAATGAAAAAAGCGAAGCTACTATTTTCCCGCTTTGCTGAAAGCGAAGCCGCTGGTGGTTTTTTAGTTAAATAAATTGCTCGGAACACACATGCAATGACTCAGTCATTGCGTGCGGAAATTCTCGTTTTGGAAATTTAAAAAAAAAATCTAGATTCCTAACATTCAATGAAAAAGCGAAGCTACTATTGTAAGCTACTAAAAACGAATCTACATTCAATGAAAAACCGAAGATACAAGCAGTTTCGATTCAAATGATGGATCCGGTAACTCAGCGCGCATGCGTGACTAGTGGTGGTGCCAATAGCCTGCAGATGCTAAAGACAACGGTGGTGCGAAAAGCTTCGGCCTTTTATGTAAAATTCAGATTTAAAAAAAATTGATGGAAAAACAATTATAGAAAAAGAAATATCAATTAAATAGAAATGAAGTTCAGAATTTGTTTATTTGTAATTAAGTTTAAACTGAAATAAAACAAAATAAAATTTAAAATTTGTTTGTGTTTAAGTAAAATTCATATTTAAAAACAAATATTAATTGTAAAAATAGTGATGATGTAATTTTCGTCCTCTTGAGGTTCAATTGAAGATCCTCCTCTCTGCGGTCCCATCCTAACATCATGCAGAAACTTCGATGCTTTAATACAACATAACTGTGAATGGCAGAATTTCAGGTTTTACACCAAGCGATGCAATTTCCTTCATGGAATGAAAAACGCAAAAAAGTAATTTCTGCCAAGTCTGCAGAAGTCCCCTTTTAAAATCAAATGATTCACATGCCCTGTTATTTTTAAACTGAACGTTGTGAAGATGATTATTATCCATAAAGTATGCAGATCGTTCTCATCACGCTAAAAGAAATAAAACCCCATAGAACCACTTCCTTATGTCCAGCTTTCAAGGGACAGCTATAATTTGCTGACGTGATCCTTAAAGTCATCCCAACGAATCAATAGCTTCCCTTTCCATACCCGTAATCCCCCTCAAGCAAATTGCTCGTTTTCATTAACTTCTCAATACATAAGCGGGCTTGACGACAGACATAAAACCCCCATCCGGAATATAAGGTTGTTTCGTTTCCTAACACTTGTTGCGAAGTGTCTCTAATTTTTTTATAATGAATGCGGTCTTTTCTATACACAACATTGCAGTCTGATGCTTTTGTGCTAATATAATGATTGTGGTCTTTGAATTTCCGTAAAAGATTGCATATTTAAGGTGAATATTTATGGTTTCGCTTCTTATGAGGTAAATTATAATATATCTTGTTCGGAAATATACTTGCCAATGAATTGCTAAGATGGCAACGTTTAGATTATATACGATGGAGCTGGGTATAAGAGATTTTAATTTCTATTCTTGTGCGATTCATTAATTTTTAAATTTAATCAACTGATGAAAAATGAATTGTTTCGAAAGCAGATTTCAAAACGACATGTTTAATGTCAAATTCTTGTGTAGAAAAATTAACTCAAATACCTCCGTTAATTTCGCAAATCTTTGAAGGTCACTGAAACGCCAATACCCCTCACGACAAGGTCACGGAAAATTGTTCCTTCTTGGAAGTGAGGGAGGGGCATTGCTCAATTTTCCTCCTTCTTCTGATACTCAAATTGACATGGAAAGTTGTATCGGGGTTAGTTTTTGCTAGAAGATTCAGTTCAATACCACGGAAAGTAATTTTTTTCCTCTAAATTTACAGTTTCTTTAATTAATTGGGTAAAGATAAATGTTGAATTTTTACTATTTTCAAACATTTTAAACGCATTTTACGGGTAAACCACTTCTAATCCGTTTTAAAATGTGAGAGAGACCTTTCATCTGATATTAAACTCAATGCTATGCGACTTTTTTTGCTGAATTATTTTAAATTTTTTTAGTCCTCTTTCAAATTATGCATGTATTACCAATCCTTCAACAAACTAAATTAGAATGCCACAATCAGAAAGAAATAGGTAATTAAACATCAAATTTTAAAAAAATGAAATAGTTTTTCGCTCTTATAATTGATTTCTATATATAATTTTTTAACCATTTCTGACTGCATATGATTGATTGTGCTTTAAATACTGTCTATTATTGGTTAAAATTATAGAGTTTATTATACCTTACAATATATAACATTTTCAACACATTACAAAGGGCCTTTTCCATTTTCAGTATCATTAATAACAACACATAAAAACATATTTGCCCAAAAAAGAGTTAAATATAAGGGCAAGCTAAAGTTATTTTTTCTTCTGCAGGATAAAAGTAAAAAGTAGCGAAGAATTTTTTAGTGCATTTCTCAGTTAATAAATATTAAATGTGTTGCTAATCTTTATTCCATAATTTATAACAATAGTGTCAGCTTAACTACCAAAATTCTGCATAATGAGTCTTCTGTGAGTTGACTTTAAACTAATTTCTTTTTCATAATTATTGTGTGTTTTCTTCTACTCTTCTGCTGAATCGATACATGGATTACAGATAATAAGGAATTTCCGCTGACTTGACAGAGTACAAGATAATTTAGAGGCATGTGACAATAATTTAAGCTTCAAAATTTGCTGAAATACCAGGTGCTCGTTTTGAAAAACACTTTGTGTTTATAAATAAAAACCGGCAATCACATAGTCTATTATCGACTTTTGGAATAGTTTAGAGCAGCAATTATCGGAAAACGTTTACTCGTGCTCTAAATAAGACATTTTTCTCAGTTCCATAAAAGATTTATAATGTAACACTCTGAACGCCACATTAGATCTGTAAATTTCTGTGCGAAGGATGGATCGATTAACCCTGATAATAATTCATTATATACATCAATTTAAGCCCCCTCCTTCAAAACGAATGTTTGCTTTTTATTTAATTTATTTATTGCATTTTTAAGTAAAGAAAATAATTTTCTCCAGGGTTTTTTTCTCGTTTGTTTCTTCGCAGGTTTTCTTAGAATTCATTCGAAGGGGTTTTAACAGAACTAAAAAGTTTGTATTTACTTCGTTACTTGTAATTCCTATTTAATTTTTTTATATTACAATGGAACCTCGCTAAACGAGCATAATTCGTTCCTGCAGCTTACTCGTAATGCGAAACACTTGTTAAGCGAAACGGTTTTTCCCATAGAAATTAATGTAAAATACGATAATGAGTTCTGTTAGATTGCAATTATGCAATAACATCCTTTTCGGCTTTGCCAGTACTTTTTAAATAATTAATATTTTCGCAACTAAAGTTTATTTCATGTCTTGTGGTAACTTTTAACTTTTCAGCGGACTTTTAAAGTTTTGTCAAATTTCTCAATAAATCGTTTTATTTTTTTGTAATGATTAACTGAATTGTTAATTGCTTTAACTTTTTATACAATTTTTTTAATGGTTCGATGTTTAATAAGTTTTTAATCCTTTTTCTTACACCGAACTATATGCTCGCCATTTAAACGGCGGAAGCTTTTGGGTGTAATCAGATCCGGGCATTCTCTGACTGGGATATTTTTCTTTGTGTAAGTTATATTCACTTCTCTGAAACGGTGCACAAAGGTCGTGCGTCTGCGGGGTCTTGGGTGCCGGTATTCTTACATTCGGCTCTTCTCCCTTTAGATGCATCGATGTTACGAGAAGAAGAGACGACTGTAGTTGTCGGCAATTTAAAGCTGCGAAATACATCAAAGACTTCGAGTATTTGTGTGGCAAGAAGAGTGTGCAGCGAGGTAATTTTTGGAAACAAATAGTAATTAATTTTGTATGAATCTGCCACCGACATTTGTACAAAGTGATGGATAGTTACTAAGAGGCAAATAAGACTGCGTTAATAATACTTCGGTTACTTCGAAGTAATAGAACGAAATTATGGCTATGAACTGTAAGTGCTGAAATTGATTAAAATTTTTAGAAGATTAACGAACGTTGCCCAATGATAAATATGGACGTTCAACGAATTCCAGCCTAAACGTTTTCATGGTTATATTTCTTCTTCGGGCAAAGATGCATATTTAAGCAAGCTAGCTAATTCTTCCAATCCAATTCACGAGAGCTCTAGGGGTGTATTCGTTTTAAGCATTCAATGCATTGAGATATGATATCTTTTTTTAAACTCTAAATTTTTATAAAGTAAACTTTTATGAAGATATTTTTAAGTTTTGATAGCGCTAATGTGTCATTTTGAAAGTCTGCAGCAAAAATGTAAAAATGATTTAATGTATTAAATTTTGTATTATTAGATCTCTCTGTTTCGATATGTGTGTAAGCAAATTCGTGTTTTTCTGTTTTCATAACATATTGTATTGTTATTAGTAATCAAGAATAATTCGTTTTGTTAAAGTTGGCAAAATAATTTATATAAATTTGTAAATAAAAATATATTAATCAGGAACTCAAATCTCTTGTCTGTTTTCTATTATTGCATATTTTCTATAACGAGAGCATTATCAACCACAGTTGAAACCCAATACGATTTCCTACTGCCATATGCTATCTACACAGCATACGAAAAATTGTGAGCAATGAAACAAGGGCAGATTATTATCCATAAACAACGATCTGGCTTCGCCTTGTCGATTAACTTATATATACTACGATGGAAACTTTACATGTATTACGATGGTACGTATTCTCCATTCTTCTCCAATAAATACCTAGGGAAGACTTTTCACATCTAATGACAAACTAGAAAATGGAATTCTGGATAGAGTTAAGAAGCTTAAGGATTGCTGAGCAATTAACACACGAAACATAGAGCCACGTCCTTGTAAACAAGGTCAAGCTAATGAGTTAGCAATAATTAGGTTCTCCCTAGTTTGCCTCGCTTGCTGAAATTCGATGAGGGATGCTAATTAATATGCTATGCACAGGCTATAGCAATTTCCTAAGTCCAAGAATTAATGAGGCATTAAATATTATAAAGCACATGTTTAACGATTTATTCTGGAGTAAACTATTAACTCAGAAACTTACCTTCGAGATTTGTATCATTTTTATTGTGCGAGGAAATTTATCAAATGTTTTGTGGTGGAATTTAAGAAAAACATTTATTATTTTTCGTGGATATTAAACAAAGATTTGATGTTAAGATCATCTTACATATATGAAAGATTTTAAGGATTCCTAATTGTATTATAAATTTCCAAGCATTTTTACTTTACTGTTTATATAATGTTGTATAGCTGTTGTAGTGTTTGATTAAAAATTTCACTTACAAGTAAAAACTCAAACTTGGATATTACCTGCTTTTCTGAAAGGATAAATAATTTTATCTGCACAGGAAATTACTTTGTTGAAATTTTAGCAGCTTCTATAAATGTTCACGGAAATTTAACTAAATCTTTATATATTGCAACATGTATTGAGCTTCTTAATAAATCCTTGAATAACTTTTTTTAAGAAATAAAAATATTTTACTCATGGAGTATTTAAAAGAGTTAAATCTTTTTGCATTACAATAAAAATTAGATTAACTATATGCAGCTTCAATCACACATATTTGGAAGATCTAGTTAATCTTTTCGTTGCAAAATGGGCTAGTAAAAGCCTAATAAAAACCCTGCCGTGAGAAGCCTCAATTTCCTTTCTGTATAGGAATTTAAATACTTAATTTGAGAGTATGTGATAAACTCCTTTTGGAAACACAGATATTTTGTGTAATGCTCACCAAGATTATTTCATTTGAAAGTCAAAATAAATTCATCCTCACATTTTCTTTTGTATATCTGTATCCTTTAATAAAAGAATGAGTTTTTCTCTCCTAATTTCCTTTCGAATAAGAGAAAACTGAAGATCTTGATTTTTTTTCGCTTTCAAAGAAATACTCTGAATTGAAAAAATTATTTACTATTTAAAATAATTTGGAAAAAGAACTTTCACCGAGTTCACCAGCCTTACCACCAATGATTTCAACATTTTTTTCATAAGAAAGCTTATGAAGTCTATATATGTCATCAAGGGTCGCCTGCCACCCACCCCCCAATTTTCGAAAGAAATCGAAAAAACACTTTTCCACTAATTTTTGTCTATAAAGAAAACCATTGTAGAAATCCCCCAGTCACCACCACCTAACCGATTTCGACAATTTTTATTTCATATCGAAGCTTACGACGTCTAGTTTTACAATTAAGGGTCGCCTGCACCCACACCCCATTTTGGAATGAAATCGAAAATACATTTCTCCACCATACATTCTCTATATATTTCTTCGAGTTCGTTCAAAATTGGAAGGACAGGTTCCTTTAGACAGTTCGCCAGCCTCAACCAACCGACGGATTTCGATAATTTTTATTTCAGAATTAAGCTTATGACGTCTACATATGTTATTATGGGTCTCCTACTCCCAGCACTCCTCTTTTTTGAGAGGAATAGGGAAAAAACATTTCTCCATCATATATTCTCTATATGTTTCTTCGAATTCGTTCAAAACTGGAGGGTTGTGTTGAGCAGGCGAACCTCGATGACATATCTAGGCGTCATAAGCTTTCATATGAAATAAAAAATTTTGAAATTGGTTTGTTGGTCTACAAGATTTCTGCAAGGTTTACCCATAGACAATGTATAGAGGAAATTTTTTTTTTCGATTTCGTTCAAAAATGGAGGGTGGTGTGGGGCAGGCGATTCTTCATTTGAAATCTAGACTCCATAAAATTATCGAAATTCATCCAGTGTTTGGGTCTGGCGAACTGTCTGAAGGTTTTACCATATTATTATTTTAAATATATAGAAAGATCTCAAAGGTTCCATCACAATGGCGTGTCAAAAATATTGCTAAATACCTTTTGCAGGTGAAGGAAACTGTTTATTTAGGTCGATATCATTCTGTATTTACGGATCTGAAGACTTTCATGCTGAAATTCGTGAGAATTTATACCAAACATTACAAGTAACATAACACATAGAGTTCCATCAGCCAACTCCTCTTCAAAATCAAACTTTTTAAAATACTGTGCGGCCCCTCTCTCTGTTCTTGTGTACATTTTTATGTTATTTTTATTACTGTATTAATTTGTTTTTCATCTTTTTCCTTTCATTTTCTGTTTTTTTTAATGTATTTTTTTCTTCGTATAGTCTCTCCATTGCATTTTTGTTTTTATTATTTTCTAGCTATTTCATGTATAACTGTGTAATATTGTGTTTTTCAAGGTTTTATTTTCCCATGTTTCCAAAATATTTTTTTTAATGTATAGCACAATAGCAATCCTTCCTTTGCTCCTTTAAATGTTTGTAGACTTGATGCGTTTTTAATTAGGCAGCGGTATAGAGAAAACATTACAAGTAGATGGCTTTTAGAAAAAAAATTTACAATTTAAAACGAATCTGTTGTGTCTGCAAAGAATGTGAAATCTACTATGGTTATAGCCTGTTCCATTGATCTTTATACAGTATTTAAGAATGAAAAAAAGCAGTGATTGAGAGCATCGAAGCAGCGAGATGGCAGAAGAAGTGCTGCGCAAAGTGAGTGCTTTCCGGGAACCCACCCGGAGGGCGTCGAGACCGTCTAGTACAAAATTAAATAAAAGAGCTTAACTTTATTTCGCTAGAGACAAACAATTTTTCAAAAAGTAGACATGAATAAAATTATTATTTCATACAAATATTTCTATTTTTTCCGAATTACATATCTAAGAAGACATTAATTATACCAACACATTTCATTGAAAGTGAGTTATTGAATTGCGAATGGTGTTCAAAGTTGTCTCTTTTTGACATTTTAACGAAACAAAAATGGATTTTTTATTGATGCAGTGAATTTGGTGCTATCGACAAAGACTTTTTTTTATATTTTTCTTCCTGTGTTCGGCAACGACAATAAGTGGCTTGACGACACTTTTAACCTTTCTACTATATTTCCTCGTTCGAATTATAATAACTCTAGAGCCTATTCCCGGCGGTGGTAAGCCTTTTTCTTTTTTTCCTCTTTTATATTTTTGAGAATATTTCTATATTTTTTTACTTGTAATCTAGATCTTATGTACCCGGATTTTTAGCTTTCGATCGTTTAAATTCATCTTCATTGTAATTGTCTTTCATTCCAGAATTTTTCCATTTTCAATTGTTTGTTCTTTTTGCTGGGATAACAACAAAATATTTACGTTTTCCCGCATGTCGTTAGCAGGAAAAAGCACTTATTAATATCAAAGGTGGTTTTCCGTACCTGACAAGCGTTTTGCCATGATATTTTTGAAATTATTAAAATTTGTCTTCCTTTTTTTGTCCTCTGTTTCTTATATATTTTTTTTGTTTCTTGTATGTTTTGATATGTATATATAAACATACATTTATATATATATATATACATATATAGTAATTTACAAAAAATTCTCATAATTTCAAGAGAGTAAAACTAAATAGTATATAAACACTTAACACTGAAAATGAACACAAAACTAATCTAACACGACAAAATTTATTTTTTGATCATAAAATTAACCATTAGTAAACTTGAAAAAGGCAACCCTAATTGGAAATTAAACAATTAAAGTGCCAATGTGCAAAACAATGAAAGTTAATTTTCAAAAAAAACTATGTCTTTGAGAGATTATGTGTTCAGTTTGTATTTTAAGATTTACTTTCTTTAAATTCATAGTAATATTTGTAAATTACTATATTTAATGTTATTATTTAAAGGATTCTAATTACAATTATATGCAAGGTTTCCTTGCACCTTTAGTGTAAATAGATTGGTTACTGATATTGATATTATTGTTTTATATCCTTTTATACTTTTTATTTTCTTTTGCAGTTAATTTTTCTAAAAGTTTATGAAAAAAACCATGTTCTTCTATAGGCATGTGGCTTTATATTACAACAAAAGACAACCTTTTACCGAAACAATAAACACATGATTACAATTTTATCTCTTCAGATTTAAATGACTAATTTAAATTTGTATATCCAACAAGGAAAAAGTGAGCACATAGGAAACAGAACTTCCATTTCTTTTCATTAGGAAACTACTTCTCATCGTTGCTATTTAATTTCTTAGTCCTTCTTTTGAGATTTGTAAAAAGAAAAGAAAAAAAAAAGAAATAGACATCAACAAGTATTTTAGCGTGTTTCTGATAAATGTCGCTGAAGAATAGAAATTTACTTCACGCAGACCTGCGCCTGAACAAATGGTTTTCCAGACCAGATGTTACATTTCCCCTTCACTCTTTTCCTTTTTCGTCTTGTTTCATTCATTTTTATTTTATTTCTTTCTCTTGTATGTAACTCAGAGCTCTTTTACGATTGAAAGACGACATTAATTTTACGGGTGCCACAGTAGTTTGCAGGACAAAAATTAACTCGTTTCCCCTTGTAGCTTTTTATTCTTCTAAAACTAAAAATCGGATATACTACGGCTGAAATTAATTATTATTTTGTTTTCATTTCCGATCAGCTTTCAACGATTGTTTTTTTGGGCTCTTTGAATTTTCATCATACCAAAATCTCTTGAAAGATAAGAAAAATTGCACTCTATTTTAAACAGTGAATGAACCAAATATCATGAAGAATTTATTCCCTGAAACGTTGTCAAAAATTGTTTAAAAATCAATCAAATCACTGCATAAGAAAAATTAGACTAAATTTCAAAAATATATATATTTCCTAAAGTATAAAGAAAATTACCTGAAAATTCATCATATTATTTTATAAGAAAAAGAAAATGTTAATTTAATTTAAAACATTTAAGTGATCGAATATTCTAATAACATTAACTTGATAATTTACAAGCGAACTTGCACCGTGCTTTTTCACAGCACATCTTTAAACATAAGAAGAAAATAGAAAATTAAAAGCACGTGTTAAAATATATTTACTGAAAATTGAGCATTTAGTATATCTAAAAATTTAAGCATATATTAACAAATAATTAAGTAACATTTTTTATCAAAATCTTTCATTGTTCAAAAAGAGTAATTTTTGCCTAGAAAGAACATTGAAACTCGTGAAAAAGTGAAATTTAAATTATGTACTCAGTTGAATAAATATTCCAAATTTTGGTGCATTCCCAATATATTTTCTTAATATTTAATTATTAATTTATTAATTAAACAAATGAAATTTTCAATGGATCTCGACAATTTCTATACTACTATTAAAACTTCTAAAATTGAGAATCAGACTTAATTCGAATATCCTATAATAAAGTAAACGTATTAAAAATAATGTTAACGATATTATAGACATAGAAATCAACTATTTGTGATTAGTTGCACGTATAGGAAGTTTCCAGTTTCTCAAGCTATACATAAGAAAGAATTTTGATGATTTTCACCTTCAATGTGTTACTTTCTGTTACATTTTTGTTCATAAAAGTCATTGCTTTTATTAATATTATTAGTTTAAAGCAGGTATTTTCATTCCATAGTTTCTTATTTCTTGCTTTTTTGCCATTTTATATACTGTATTCCGACAATATTAATAATAATAATAACAACACAGATCTGTCCCAGAAGAAATGTAAATAGAAAAATAAGAATTTTATGATTCAACATAGGAGAATTTATCTATTTAATATACAACTTTTCGGTAAATTTTTAAAACAAGAAGGTTTGTGCATACGTTTTTCAATTACAGGTTTTATTATTCTAATTTAAAAGCTCATAATTAATATTAATATTTTTTAAATGGAATTCATCATGTGAGCAACAAATTACAAAGCTCATTTAAGACACCTGTTTCTAATTCTCCTTTACAAAAATGTTAAATCTCTAGCCATTATAAAATGGTAAATACTCTCATCTCAAGATCCGTAAATTTAATATTCACAACCGTCGTTTTAAATTAACTAAATGCTTCTTTCCCAAAAACAGTTATTATAGATTGCCCCGTAATAGTAATTAGATTTATAAACCCACAAATACATAATTCTGAACTACACAATATTTCATGGAAAAGAAAACACCATAACCTAATTTTCGTTATATTGACACAAAATTTTATATTACAATACTGTGTTAAGCAAAAGTTTGGCATTTAGCGCACATAAATTAATAGTACAACAACGAACGTCATCTTGCAACAAGTGTTTAGGAGACCGAAAGAACCTTCCGCTTCAGATGGTGGGTTTTGAAACTCTGATAATATCCACTTGGGCATTCAGACGTTAATGAGAAGGAGGAAATTCCTTGGGGCTGATTAAGGGTATAAAAACAATATACATTCGTCCATTGGGATGAATTTACCCAATCACTTCAGCAACTTATAGTTGCTCCTCATGGCTGAAGATAAAGATGAAGGTTATCTGGAAGTAAGATAATGAGAAAGATCCGAAACAGTGTTGGGTAATATTCATTGATTTTCATAATAGTTAGAGAAAGAATTTTTTAGCATTTACGATAAAAATAATTTAACCCCTTTTATCTACCAATTTTTTTATTGCTTTTTTGAGTCGAGGCACACGTTTCGGTGCAGAAAAGTGTGGGAACGATGGGAGAACTTTTTTACTTAATTAAAATAATTTAATAAATTTAATTAATAAATTCAGCCTCCAGCTGCCATCTACGGTTCGCTGTCGGAACTACAATTTTTGATATAAAGATCTAAACTACTTCAATGCAATTGCATTACGATGATATAAGTGTTTAATTACGACTGTACTTTCAAGTAGCATGCGGTATAAAGTGTTAAGCACGGAGAAATAAGTAAGATTTACCTTTCTCCTAGTTGATACACTTAAGTATAATTCTATTATATTTAACTCTATGAGCCCTATTCCGCCTCAAACCGCCCCATTAGACAGAGGCTTGGATTAGGCAGTTTCGGCTGCCTGAGTGCATTTTACGCGAGAAAATAGGCAGATATACCAATAAAGCCAAATTTAGGAAAAGAAGGTAATACAAGCAATTCTAGAGTAATTTGAAGTAAACGAAAAGCAAACAACAGAACAAGGAATCCATACTAGTTCACTTTTTCAAGGGCTAAGAATTATTCGAAATGGATTCAAAAGAATATTTAGGGAATTTTATGTAAGAAGCAAGCCTATTTTATGCTAAGACAGATCTTCTCATAGCCCGAACTTGAAAAAGTGTACTAGAATGGATTCCTTGTTTTGTTGTTTGCTTTTCTTTTACTTCAAATTACTCTAGGATTGCTTGTATTACCTTCTTTTTTAAATTTTGGCTTTATTGGTATATCTGTCTATTGTTCTCTGTTTTTTGTTTCGCTGCTGCAATGGCGCGCATCTTAAACATTGTCGTAATTTTTCTAACTGCATTTCTTGTTACAATTAAATTCTTTTATTCTTTTAATTTTATGGTATGTTAATAAAAAAAAATTTTCTTGTTCCAGTTTTAAATTTTGCTTTCTTTTATAAATAACTTTTTAAAATTTTGCTTTATTTTTTCTTATTGATTGTTTGCATACTATTACAGGAGAAAAGTAATTCCTTTCTTTGTTGACAATTAATCGCCAAAATTCGGGTGCCGCTCTTCTGGAAATTCTGTAAAGAAAGGGAGTATTCCATTCTTTTTTAGTGAACGAAAATTCACTTCCATTTTTGATGTTCTGGAATTCTCAACCTAGCCGGGTTCAGAGAGTTAAAGACAAATAATAATTGAATATCGCGTTAATAATGAAATAACCTTGACACTACACTATCAAGCAGTTGGAATTGTAATGATTGTATAACATCCAATCATGCAAGTACTTTCTTTCTCACCGCAAAGCAGACGACTACGATTCCACATAATTTTTTTAAATGCATCACTAAAAGTAGAGATAGATAATTTCATTTTCTTGATTGAAATGAATTTTATATTAAATATCAGTGTAATTCTTTCTATAAAAATGCATTTCTCAATATGAAAACACGAAAATGTATAAAGATATACACTACTGTAATATAATTTAAAGAAATAGCGCATTTTGTTCAGCTACATTCTTATAATGGCCGCCTTTATAGCATCGTTTCGTATACAGTCTGTCAAAGTCCACAATTCACTTCGAAGCTAAGTTTCAGCACCGGATATTGCAAAATCTCCTGTAACACAGTCCTGTTATTTTATTCGCTTTACGTCATCTTCCTTTGTATCGTATATAAGTATTTCAATAACACCAGGCCGGGAGCAAAAATGTAAAGTGATAAGTTTGATGATCTATTCTCATATTCCGATATCAAAAGCACCAGGAAGCCGATATAAATCCTGTTTTATGGCTCTCTATTACGATCCTAACATCCGAAACTGTGTGCATACCCATAGTTATAAATTTTATATCACCATTTCCAAAAACCTCTAAGAGTAGTGTTCGAAATTCGAAACTTTATGATCGGAGTCCCTGTTGAATGTGGGAATTGTAGGGTTGAGGGAAAAAATGTGAAATTGGTGCTTTTATTATGGAGACTTGTTTTTAATAGAAGCGAATGCTGTAGGAAAACATTGAAAAAGTCATTTATTGATTTTTCAGAAAGCTAGAGAAACTAAACTTGGGAAAAGAAAATGCTTGAGTGTCATATAATTGAAAAAATTAAAGTTACTGTCAAAGAGGGTTAGTTAGAATTTTATTTCATCTTTATTGAATGTGTAGGCAAATACCTTAAAAACGAAAATTTATAAAAATACGTGTTTAACCCATTGACTCCCAGTATCCTCGTTTGAGGACAGTGAATAAAACAGCGTGTAGAACCATTTTTATTTTTTGAAAGGGTTTTTTACTTTCAAGATTGGTAGATTACATTACTATGAACATTCCAAGAAATTTTCTTGCAGCTGCTACTCTGAATTATTTCGTGATTTTTATGGTTGTTTTGCGATTTTTCAAGCCTCGCCGGCGCATTTGGTTTCTCCGCAGCAGCATCATTTAAAAACAAAGAGATTACTTAAATATATTATAATACTTTAATTTAGATGACTGTGTTAACATATTATAGTAAATTATTTTGTAATTTTGAAATTTACTTTCTCAAAATTGATGTTTTATAATGTTGTCCTCAATTGACGACAGGTAAGTTTGAGGCAATAATTGCAGGAATTAAGGTAGGTAAGTTTATTTAAATTTTAAGAATCATTCAATTCTTCTCATTTTGTGCGTATTGATTGAATAAAAAACTCGTTCAACTTTTTCAAAGCAAATATTCATATTTTAATTTACTTTTAGGAAAATACAATGTGATAACTATGCCTCGTAAGTCTCTTAGGAATGATGAAGCTCGAGAGATTTATTTTTAGATTAAATTGAAACGGATATTAGTGCAATTCCACCAGGCGTTGACGAGTTAACCGATTAAAAAGATTTTATTATGAAAGTGCAACTATACTGCGATGTCGATCGATAATCAAACAATTAATCATAGGAATTTAGAAACTATATTTAGGTACTTGATTTATTCAATAAATCAATTTAGTTTAAATATCGTGAATTGTTTGCCCATACCATTAATATTTTTCCTCCTAAAATTTAAACCGTAAATTTATATTTGTTGAACTCGTCTTTCAAAATAAATCTTTCGTCACAAGTCGACTTTAGGATCGTTATTTATCGATCAATGTGTAAGCCTTTTATCGCTTTTGTACTAAACGAAGCGTAATATTTTTTGACATATGCAACGCTTTTTTTGTATGTGGCAACAGCTGGCCTCCAGTTCTGTGTTCTCTGTTGCAGATATGAATTGACTTAAATTGAAGCGAATAGGAGAACAACAGAGCTACTATGCGAATATTGATGATTTTTAAAATTCGTTGCTTTTTCTACTGCGGCGAAAATTTTCTAAAACATATAACACATTTAAGAAATAATGCAGGAAAACGTAATTTTATCTTCATTTCTTCAGTGTTTGTAAGACAAATATAGTTATTAAAAACTTGCATTGTTAAGCAAACACTTTTCAAAACATAATATAAATTATATCATGGGTATATCCATATCAGAATTCTTAATTTTAATTTTTAAATCACACACTTGTTACTCATTATTAATGACTGTCATATATAGAGAAAATAATAAATATAAATTTGAACTCATATCTTTAATTAAAATTAATTAATAAATAAACTAATATTATTTAATTAAATCGGCTGCATTTAATAATAATTCAGTAATAGCCGTAATAAATACATACTTATTTAGTTATTAAGTCGTCAAGATATTAAATTTTTAATTATTAAATTATTAAGTAAAGAGTTAATAAAATATTTCTATTAATCATTAACGTCCAAAAATAATTATTTAAATACCAAAATGTAAATGATATTAATACACCTCAATGAGCTGGTTAAAGTTCCTTGTCTCAATTCAATACAAACGCTTCATGGAATAACCATTATGCATAAAATGTACTCTCAGAAGCAGACATTTTTTGACAGAATAACGAACATAATTAGTTCAATATTTTTGTGAAGATAGAAAGCAATATTTCCATGTAATTTAACATTATTTAGTTTATCAAGTTTATTAATGTGATTATCATCATCCAACGTATTTTCATATCGTAAGATGTCAAAGTGTAAATATTTTCGAGAAAAGTATATATGTTGAAAAACAGGCATTTGTTATCGCAAGTAACTCAATATTTTTCCTCAATGAAAGCTTTCAATAATTTCATAGAGCTAATGGATTTACACCATAAAATATTATTTTTTTACAATTAAAATTTCATTACTATTGGCATTCATCATGTTATGTTCATTTTTACAAACTGCCTAGGTTTAAAGTTTAAGAAGAAAAACTACTTTCTGACACATAATTAAATTAAATATTGAGTTACGAAAGCTTATCTGCATTACTCTAATAATTTACCATAAACTTGCATGTTAGTGGATTATTTTTATTTCGTATTAAACAATAATTATCCATTTACTATCTGAATAACAACCCTGTGCAGCTAAATGTTCTGAAATGGACGTGATATATTGAAACAACTCTCAAGTTAATAGCTTCTTTAAATCAAGATTTCAAATACACATCTTAAAAAGAATAGTTTCAACTCCTTTCAGAACATTCTTCGCTTTCTTTCTCAATAAACATTTGCGAAAAGGAACATTACAATGTTATTCCATTAAATTTTCAAAAAAACCAATATTATTGTTTCTAGATACTTTGTTTGATACTTTTCAAAAGTACAATGGTGCAATTAGACAGTTTTAAGAAATGAAACTTGTTGTATTGACATAAAATTAATAGATTTCATTCCAGAGTTCACACATTCTAAAGCCTTTTATTTCTTTTTATTCACTTTAATGGAATGCAGAAGGTCATTCAAACGGATTTAAAATTTCATTTCCAATATAATTGCGCATTATGTCGAAGGCATGTTTCCGAAAGTGTAAAGTAAATTACATGCGATTGTATTAACGATAAACTTTATGATGCGTCATTTATGGAAAGTACTTTTCCAGCGAATTCTGATAATGACATTTCCAACTCTTCGTAAGAATGATACTTTGGTGCTTACTTTTTTAATTTTTGGTCCGAAATATATTTTGTTTAACTCTGCGCTCCTTTTAATAAAGTGTGATATTCAAAAATTTATTACCTTAGGGATTTACTTCTCTTTGTTATTCTTAGAGAGTTCTTTCAGATTTTTGAGGTAAGAAGAAATATTTCGATCGTTTGTTTTGTTCCCTATTCTCTGTGTTACATGAGAAAAATTAGAAATTATTTTAAAGTTTAGCCATTTATTATAGATCATATAATTTAACAACCGGTTATACGGAAGTTTATATTCAAAAATTTGCGATTTTTAATAAATTAGTCAAACAAATGAGAAATAATACTTATTGAAGAATTGAGTGATATCTGTGCATCAATGAAACTGCATATTGTATTTTGTATTAAATCTATTAAAGTGGCATATTTCTAAAATAACCCCAGAAAAAGTTGTAAAATGATCGTACTTTAAATCTTTAAACAAGAAGAATGTCAAGAATTTACCCATTGTCTTTGATAAAGAGCATAATAAATATTCTAAATTGAAAATAAGAGTATAGTAAAAGTATCTAAAGAACACTTAATGTAACTTATTAGTACAACCAAAGACAATTTAATTAATGTAAAGCGTATTATTGTTACTTTTTAATGTTCCAGTTCCAAATATTTAAATTACATAAAATTTTTGAAATTTAATAAATTTTTAAATTTGAAATATTATCTATTTGCTGATACCATTGAAAGAAATATATTTTTCATAAAGGTGATGTTTAATATTTTAATTTGAACCTATGACCACTCACCTGTGACAGATATTTTTCAATAGCTTATTTTACATTTCTCTATCAGACTTCAATGAAAATTAATTCAGAAAAGGGCAAATGTATGACTTATTGATTGTTCAATGTTCTCAGCAAAGTATTGCCGGTTTTATAAACGAATATTAATCAAGCAATGGTTATTATTTTATCAACACATGTAGAGGATCCTGAGTAATTAATTTATGACAAAACGGGAGCAAGGACAATCGGATCGTCATACATAGATGTTCAATGTTCTTTTAGAGTTTATATTAGGGTGATGATGACAAAATCAGATTTCAGCATCTAAGCAGCTACTCATTTGTCTGTATGATATCCGTAAGGTCTTCCACTTGCATGTGGAAGGCTAGTTTATGAATTATTGAAAGAGTTTTGAAATGTAACGAAAGGGTAAGAGGACACGCGATGGCATAATGGAATGGAGTGCCTATGTCACCACATGCACAGTTGTCTGAAATAGCCAATCCAAATCTTTTGAATGTCCAGTTCAGAATAGAATTTCGTTCTTGGACTATTGCCTAGAGATCAGTGAGACCTTTAGTAAGACGTCGAAAGTTTGGCGGCTAGTTGTTCCTTCTTCTCATTCTCTCTGCCAGTACTCTAGAGACAACTATATTAGGGTTTTCTTCAAGAAACTAATTCGATTTTGTAGAATGAAAGGAGTTCCTTCTATTGTAGCTCTTTTTGTTAATTAATCTGCCTTTTCTTATCCAAAATGGTCAGTGTGAGCTTTAATCCAGTTTATAGTTATATTTGCATGTTGGGAGAGCACAATTTGAACTATTTTAGCTGTTTTGATGGTGGTTTTAAGTGATTTTATGGCAAAGAGACTGGACATGTTGTCGCTTCAGATGTTACAAACCAGGGTTTGTTCGATTGACCAGATTATAGCTTCGCGTATTGCCAAGAGTTCTGCTTGGGATACGCTATTCTCTGGTTGAAGTTTGGCCATCCGTTCATGCAGCTGTGTATTGTCCTGCAGAGCCACGAAAGTGTTACCTGCGTTACCCTCCATTTTTCAGCCATCTGTATATATATTGAGTCCTTTAGAATTTGCATTATGGGGAGAAAGATTAATTCTATTATCAAGATCGACTTCAGTGGGATTTTGTCTGAGAAAAAGGTCTTTGGCTTTTAATTCTTCTGCGATAAATTCTTCGCCTAGGAAGTATTCTCTTCTTCTCAGTCTTACCACTCGAGCATAAGCAGATTCTTGTTCTGCCCTTAAGTAAAGATTTAACATTCCAGTTATAAACTGCAGGGCGGCTGTTGGTGTGGCACGATAGTCTCCGGTAATGAAAAACAGAAATTTCCTTTGGATTAGTATGAGTTATTTCTTCTATCGGAATGCGAGATTCGGCTCTCAAGCTGCAGCACCATGGAGAATCATCCCCTCTGCCACTGTGGAATAAAGTGTCCTTCGATGTTCTTGTTTTAGGCCCCAGGTTGCCCCGACTATTCTTGCCATTCTTTGATGGGTGAGGGCAGCCATAATGCCTTGACGTTTAATATGCTCACCCCAATTAAGCTCCTCATCCAGAATGATCCCTAGATACTTGATGGTGCGAGGTCTTTTAATAGATTGTGTTTAACATTTGATAATGGGACCTCGTACAAGTTTCCCAGTCAGCATGTATGCGGACTTAGAGGTAGAAATTTGAAGTTGTTTCTTGTCTCTGTTGAGCCAAGATTTTGAAGTCTTCTCAGGTCCCGGAGCAAAAGTGAAACATAAAGTCGTCCGCAAACGTCTGGAGGTGAACTTCAGGTGAAAATTATTCAGCAAGGATTTCGTCGGCAGTCAGATTCCAAAACATAGGCCCTGAGCAGGAACACTGAGGACAGCCTTGTTTTTGAGACCAGAAAACCTGACCTTCGTTGGTTTGTAATACGACCTGTCTGCCATTCAGTGAATACAAAAGAGTTACTGATGTAGATGTGTTCAAATTAAGTTTCTTAAATGTAAGACATTACATGCGTTATATTAACACTTTTACCCGAATATCATCTTATTTTAAGGTTCAAGAGAAATTATCGTATGAGTTCAATGTACAGACTTGAATTAACTTTATTTTGTACTGCAATTCATTCAATGGTATCGATAAAAGCTACGCGTTACGCACTACTTTGCCCTTTAAGGAATTTCTTAAGCATACATTCATTGTCATCTGAGTTCCACCATTTTAACATTATGTTTGTAGTCAAGCATATTATCTGTAAATCGCGTGCAAAAATCTGTAAATTCGTCATTCAAAAATCATTCATAAAGCTCAAGATGTCAGACCAGATGTTGGACCTGAAGCAACAAAATTTGGTAACTAGAAGCTTGTTCGATAGAAGGGGATCGTTAACAAAGAGTATTTTAAAATTTTTAGTTCATTTCTAATTAATTGGAGATTAATCAAAATTTTAAATCAAATATCAAAAATATATGCAAGACTTTGCAGTTCATTTATAACTAAAGCTTTAATATACATCAAAACATTGAATGTTTTATAAACCTGATAATGTTTTTAGGCTGACAAAATATATCTATAAAATGATTGATGTAAAAATCGTCACTCACGGAATGCATCGCCTGATGAAATCAGTTCATACGAAATATGCCTACAATATCAAAATAACGATGCTCGAATTCTTTTGTAATTTTTCTTATAATTAATGTAAAAATGCTGATTTTAATTTGTAATTTTGAATCCGGAGCTTATATTTTCATAGACACTGAGTGCTACCGAAAAGAAGTTTATTCACATGCAATCCTGATATCACTCATAATTCTCCTGCAGAAATAACTTGACACACAGTCTATTGCAAAAACATTCAGAATTTTCCTGAACGCGCATCTAGTCCATATTTTAAATTTAGACCTAGCTTTTTCCCCACAAATGTGAATGATTCACATAGCATATAAATTCTCTAAACTTCACTACAATTAAAATAAAATAAAATTAATTAAACTTTAAATTGTTAAAAGTTTGAATGATTTTTCTTTATTTCTTAAGAGATTTTTTATTATTCCCTTAGTGGAAACGAGCTTTTGACGACGTAATAGGTATTATTTCTATCATACGGCATGCAAAAAATCACACAATTTTAATTTCATATTTGACAAACTATTTAACATGCAAACTATTTTAAATAGAAATTACGAATAGGACTTCATACTTAAGAATTGAAATGAATGGTAATTATCAGATTATCCATTATTCTTAGTTTCGAAATATAATAATCGTTTTCTTTATTAGCTTGGAAATTTAAAATAAAGTAACAAGAATTATTTCATTAAAATATTCTTAATTCATAAGTAAATTTCATTTTAAAGTCGTTTTTTATGACGTTACATATTTTAGCTTTGTTATTTTGTTGCATTGCTAAGAACATATAATCATCAAAAAGAAAATATAATTAAGAGCTTTGAAAGAAAAATATTTGCATATAAACCAAGCAATTTATATTAATTATGTTTACTTTATTTTTAAACGTAACGAATAGTTTGTAATTGAATTTATTTTATTTATGATTTAATAGGAATAATTACGGATGTATCTACCAATGTTGTTTGTGTTTGTAATTTTGTCATTATAACTAGGATTTATATGCATATGAAAATTACCATGACACAAAAAAATATTTTTTTAACGGAACAGTCTTAATAAAACATCAATTGTATACTTAATTTCCCTACGACTGTTAATTGTTTTCGAAAGATTAATGTGCATCAGAGAAAAGGATTTAATTTCCTATATGTGATATAACCAACAAATATTTTGCACTTAAAATAAATTAATTAATAATTTTAATTATTAGATATAAGATATTATTAATTAAAATAAATAATGTCTTGTTAAGAAATGAAACAAATAAAAATTTTACGTGAATACGAATGAGCAGTATGATATTAAAAATATATATCTGAAAATTAAAAAAATTAAGTTAAACGAATGCAATTAAAAGTGTTTTCACGTTTAAAGTGTTTAATCGCTTCTAAAATATTTATGAATCATGCGTTATGAATTGCGTTGAAGTTAAAATATAACATCTTATCTCAATTCTTTTGTAAATTTGTAAGAACATTCACGAAATATTTTATACTTAAAATGAACAAATGTTCTATACCCATAAAAAAATCCAACCTCTCTAAAATGCTGGTAATCATAAAGATATAGATTTCACTTTTAAGAGAAATCGCAAATGAAGCATTATAACAGCAATACATCATTTACTATCCAGATAATTAAAACAGATTGGAATTTGAAAATATTTTAAAAAATTTGAAGAATATTTGTAAGAAATTAATAATATGTTGAACGTAAAACACGACATCTCACCTAGAAGCTTTACTTCATCCAGACACAAACTGATAAACATTGTTTAAATTCCAAAGCAAAGGTTAATGCAGATAAGATCTTCGAAGCGCGATAAAATGATAGATCTCCTGGAGGATAGTTTTTCACTTCGGTTCGCTTGGGAATAAGCCATTGAACACGAGCTCTACAATATTTATTACCTCAACACTTGGCTGACTTGGGAATTTGATGTACTTTGTGCTTTGAAGTAAAATATTCATTAGCATCCTTCATCGAATTTCAATAAGCGAGGCAAGCCAGGAAGAGTTTAATGATTACTAACACATTACTGTGAACTTTTTGACAAGGTCGCTACTCCGTGTTTGAAAATCCTAATTGCTCAGCAATTAAGCTTCTTAACTCTGTCCCGAGTTCCATTTTCCAGTCTGTCACCAAACGGGAAAACACTTCCGTAGGAATTTATGTGGAGAAATGAGAATACATTCCATTAAATATCATCACAGGTTCTCAGTAATCCAAGAAAAGCCCGCCTGGCATTTTCGGATAATAAATCTGAACTTGTTTCATTGCTCATAATCTTTCGCAAATTATTTGGAGCTTCTAGGTAGCATATGAAAATGACATTAGGAAATCGTATTGGGTTTGGACATTATTTCTGTTATGGTTGAAATTTTGCAAGTTATGGAAGATAACATATCCATAGATGATATTCAAATATCTAATAATTATTTAAATAAGATTTTATCGTTTTCACACAATTAAATATAATCCTTTTTATCTTAGGATATAGATTATATGTGGGGCGAGCATCAACCATTGCAGAAGCTATAATGTTGATCACCAACATGTCTCTTCTTTCTCCCTCATCAACAACTTGCATTCTCCTTTCTGTGCGGCTGAACCCTCGCAAAAAGTTTCAAAATGTGTAAAAAATACATAACAGCAATCTCATTGCCTTATGTTGTTGGGGCAAAATGTTGTACTATATTTTGTACCCAGACATCTAACCGGATAAGGGTTGAGGGGGAGGGAATTTCGAAACATAGTTTTATTTACTTTAAATAGAATGGTATTAGTCTGAGAGAAAAGCACATGGACTCAGAAGCCAAGGCTATATATACTGATGGATCTAAAACGGACGAAGGCACCGGTAGCGCATATTGCATTCTCGAAAACTATGGAATAATAGCCTCATGGCAAGGTAAACTTGATCGCAGTAATTCAGTTTTCCAAGCTAAAATCCTCGCAATTAGAATGTCAATTGAAGCAGCTTCTTCCCTCCATAGAGCAATCAAAATCTGGACAGACAGTTTGTCAAGTCTGATGGCCATACTTAATCCTAAATCCCACCATAGTATGGTCCAAGAAATTCAAACCCTTTTGTTCTCCCATAAACACATTCACCTGAGATGGCTTAAAGCCCACGCCGGTTATTTAAGCAACGAATGTGCAGACCAATTAGCCAAAGAAGCCATCGCAAAAGGGGACCCTTTCTTTTTACCTAAGCCACACTGCTACCTGAAATCTGAGATTAAGTCAGCTGTTTTAAGCATCTGGCAAGAAAACTGGGATAACGGAGAAACTGGCCGCAGTACACACGATATAGTGCCTAGGGTCTCAAACAAGCCAGTAGGATGGAATAGAGAAGAGATAATGTTCGTTACAGGACACGGGCCTTTCCCCTCATACCTTCATCGCTTCAATCGTCGAACACATGACAACTGCTCGTGCGGAGAAAAAGGAGATCCAATTCACTATGCCACAAAATGTCGGTTTACCCTCTCCTGGCATTTCCAAACTCCAAAAGTGTCACTTAAATTACAGTGGTTGAAAAACATTCTCACGAACAACTTATCAAGAACCCGACTCCGACTCCTAATGCGTTTCATATGTGATGAGAACAATCTCATTGTAGAGGATAATAATTGAGCACTCATCCACCCAGACTGACACACACTTCCAATTACTTATGTTTGTTTCTTCTTTGTGATGAGAACAATCTCATTGTAGAGGATAATAATTGAGTACTCATCCATCCAGACTGACGCACACTTCCAGCTACTTATGTTTTTTTCCCCTCTGTATTTTTTTCTATTTCGTATTGTTTTCTATGTTGTTCTGTCCAGTGTATGTTTCTTTTTCATTTTTATTTGTTTTTGTACCTGTTACTTGTTTCTGTTCTTTCTTAAAAAATAAAATTCACCTCCATCCTCCCAAACCGGAAAAGAGCTAAATGGCGCTAAACACGGGGATGCAGGTGGTGTAATGTAATGTAATGAGAGGAAAAGTTTAAATAAAAAAGTTGTAGGAATTAAAGAACCTAAAATTATGGGTATTATACTGCAGTATGAATTTATAGGTTGAGATATCTGGTAAAAAATTCAGACCGTTATCTGCATTATTTTTTTGAAATATTCAACATTTTGGAAAAGAAATGAGTCCTCGAATAATGCCCATAAGTACTTTTATATCAAACCGATTTCGCGGCGAGGAAGCAAATCCTATGATTGAAGTATTGTTCTACGATTTTAAATGCAATCTATATAGTCGTTTGTAAGAAAGAAGTGGCGAAAATTAAATTTGAAGTTAATATTTTTTTTCAATTATTATATCTGAACGCGTTCTTCTTTATAATTGCATGCCATCAGGGCTAATAATTGACACAAAATGATAAATTAAAATTTAAGTTTCTCCACTTTTTAAAAAATCAACCGTATAGATGACATTTGGAATGGTAGAACAATTATTTGATTATTGTATTTGCTTTCTTGTCGCGAATTCGGCTTGATAAAGTACTTACGGGCATTTTTCGGCAACTCTGCTCTTTTCGAAAAAGTTGAATACTTCAAAATAATAATTCAGATAACGATCTGAAATTTTTACCAGATGTTTTAACTACAAAATTGCAAATATAAAATTAATAATGAATTAATAAAATTAATTATAGTAAATTAATAAAATTAAAAATAATAAGTTAATAAAATTAATAATAATAAATTAATAAAATTAATAATAAATTTTCTCAAAAAGAAAATAACTAAAAATAGCGTTGTAAATTTACGTTCTTTTTTAATTTATTCCTGACCTATTTAAGCTATCTTAACGTTCGACGGCTAAATTTATAGGATTTTTTAATACCTATGACTATTTAAACTTTTCTTCGCAGATTAATAGTTGCGGTTTCATTTAAACTAAAAGAAACCGCAATAAAATTGCTGTTATGTATCTTTTCCATCTCAAAGTACAATTCGACACGACTATTTATCAACATTTGTAACATTATTACAATATATGACAAATTTGTTACATGGGATACGTTCACCTGGCAGACATGCTATTATCACTTTAATCATCATATCTGAAGGAACTAAATCAGCATCCGTTTATTTTTACTCTACCATTCGGGTATTTAGGTAAATATCACAAACGTATACACATTGAAACTTCTGAAAACAAGCAAGGACTGTCCCTGGCAAGTTACACATCCTCTCCAGACACTCTTTGTGTCCAACTCTATTTGTTTAGCCAAGACACTCAGACCTTCAAAAGTTTCATTCCATCAACATCGTCAAATGTTTTATTGTCGATTACGGAATAAAATTAAACGCTCTGCGGAAAGCATGTTGAACTTGTACTGCTGATTCATGTCATGGAACTTTCAAAAAATAAAAGGATTTCAGTTTGTGACATTGCAGTCACAGAAAATGAAGTGAACAAATCAACATGGATGAACATCATCTAAAATTTATTAAAACAATGGAGTTTCCGATATCTTTTATGTACAGTTTTTAATAGTTTGTAAATAAGAAAGAGAAAAAATAATCTTTTAACTGAAAAAGCATTCCTTTCCTTTAATTTCTTATATTAAGTGATCGGAAATAATTATCAATATGAAAAGATTGTGCATTAATATAAAGCAAAGATAAGAAAAGAAAAAAATTAACGAAATGTAAATAAAATAGGGGAAATCCTGCTAAGTTTTTGTTTAATCTAAATATTGAGCAGAACTCTTTTTTATAAGATGTATAGAAAACACCAGTTATCTTCAGCAATGCAATGCTTATCTTTGTATATGAGTGCGCATTAAGTTTCATAAGATTAGAGTTATGGATAAATGCATGAAGAAGAACATGTTTTGCAATTATTCTGGCATAAATAAGTTGTATCAGGCCTATCGTTAGCGTCTGAAGCCGATCGTTAACGTTAACTAATTGTTTTTTGATAAATATAGTAACTCTGAAAAATTCATTCTCATTAAAAATACTTTTATTGATTCTTTTTGCAATTTTTTCAGGTACCGCTAATTCATTTAAGAACTCGAAAGATTGTCGCAGACATGTTTTAGGAAAAAACTTTCAGAATTTAACTTTTTAGCTCAAATATATAAGATTTCATTCCCTTTTCTAATTGCAAGCGTTCGCGAAAATATTCGAAAAAGTTATGTGTATTTTTCAATGCAAAATGTATTTTTCAATTTTAGTTATAAGTACTTCAACTAATGGAATATAATTATGAATTTTCGGAAGCAGTCTGTAACAAAAGTCAGGATTCCATAAAATTCCATTTCATGTTCATAAAAATTTTAACTCGCTTCCTTTTCCGAGAATAAGAAAAACAATACCTTCGAATCCGATGTACAATGATAGGAGCAAATGGCTTCTCAGAAAACTGCACAACAAACAGACTGGAAATTTTTCTGCATCAAAAATGCAATATCTAAAAATCAACCGAAAAACAAATCGTCATTTTGAAGTTTCGAGGATGCTCTAAAATTGGAGCACATAAGGAATTATTCGCCAAGTTAATCCATCCATAGTTTACATGACAATTTTTAGATCTAATGATGCTTTCAGAGTGTTACAATACCTCATTTTTATGGAACTACAAAAAAATTTCTTATTTGTAGCAAGAGTAAACGTTTTCCGATAATTGCCTATTCTAAACTATTCCAAAAGTTGATAATAGACTATATGATTGCCTGTTTTTATTTATACATTCCAAATGTTTTTTGAAAAGGAAGAACTTAGGAGTTTAGCACATTTTGAAACTTAAAATGTTGACACATTCCATGGAATTATGTTGCTTTCATGAAGTTAGTGGAAGCTGCAGATTTCTTTTCTAATTGATGTATCTTTACAGTAGCAGGGTAAATAAATACGCAGTTATTAAAAAAATATAAAAAATCTCCGTACTGAATGGATCGTACAGTAAAGGATAATTATGCAGAAATTTGGCAGTTAAGCTGACAGTAAGATGTTAAATAATGCAATAAACTTAAACGCCGTATTTACTATATAATGGTCTAGAACTGAATTTAAAAACTTCTTTCATATCTTTTCACTATTAACGTGCAGGAAAAACACTATTGATATTTGCTTTTAAATATTTATTTTTTATCGATCGCTTAATGTACTGTTATAAAATAACTTGAATAGCTAAATACAATACATTAAGAAACTTACTTTTAGAAATGGGGCTTGAAATAACTATGTTCTAATGCATAATTCTGGTAATGTCATCCATTTTGCAAAAACTTATCGTGAATGTATTTTGCTTTTGGGCAGCTTAAGTGTAAAAGACAGCTATGTTATCCTGAAATTACAGACTTTTAATGGAAAAACCTATATATATTTTGTTGGAGCAGTTCAATAAGTCCAAAGGATAACTAATTTGTATGTAACTCCATTGTATCTCCAACAAATGCAACTCCAACGGATATTTAATTTGCATTTAACATTTGTTTTGCATTCGGATTAATGCTCAAATTCGAAAGTATTTATGTTCTCCTCCATATAAAAAATAATTTAAATTGCTAAATTTATTTAAATTTGTTTCTCAAATAATTTTTCCTATGAATATGCAGAAAAAAATCATTATTTATAAATCATAAGTAAAAGGAATTTCTCAGCTGTTAATCTGATGTTATTTAAATTTCAGATATGAAACGGTAACTAAGAATGAAATTAAAATGGAAACCAGACCAATTGTTAGACGACGAGTTCCTTTAGATGTATATATTCAGAAAGACGAAGCGATATATACATTTTCTGTAGGCTATTTTGCTACTTCTCTAGCTTAAATAAGTATTTGTTTTGAAGGACTCAGAAGGATAGGATAAAAATAAAAATGATTAATGAAACAGCTGAAGATTAACGAACAAAAATTCTTCAAACAGATGAAGAACCTTACTTCTTTTTTCTTCATTTTTTTTCATGTTTTACACAAATTAAAAACTGTCGTATATATCTAGCACTTATTTAATCCCAGGACATAAAGATCCAGTTCGACTAAATTGAAAATAAAGAATTGATTTAACAAATAGGAATATGAAGCATGAAATCTTTTATCAGATCAGACAGCAAGAAATATTTTGAGGTAATAAGCTTCAGGGTAAGTTTTATTTTTCCTTCTAATATTTTGCTAGATCGGAAAAATAACAAACAGTGTTCGACATCATTGCTATTATTTATCATTATTACTGAAGGTGAAATGTTTTCCTTCAGAGAAACTCTGCTTTAATGTGTTGGAGAATAATTCATTTGCTATTTTTGAAAACTAAGCTACCAAAATCGAAATTATTTAAGATGAAGAAAATCGAGAAAAATTTATTTGTGTTCTAAGCGGAATTAATATTACATATGATTGCGAAATGTAAAAAAATAAACAATCAAAGATTTTCTTAAAAAATTGGAGTTTTATTTACAGTGTTATTATCTTTATCGTGTTTTATAATAGTAACGTTAAATGTTTAGAAAATTAAATTCAATTTATATCATGTGTTATATATTTCAGGGTAAACATAATGTTATTTATTGTTATGCGTTATAATATTATAAATATTATCTTGCATAATATTATGTTCTATCATGCTATATCCTGAACTTAATTATACATTATATTAAATTATTATAATTTTAATGCACATATGATGGCTTAAACATAAAATGAATGGATTATAAAAAATTATATCACGGACTTCGTCGCTCTTCGTCGTTATAAATTTCATATGAATATAAACAATTTGGTTGTTTCTTATTTTATTTTATTTAAGCTTTCAAACAAAATTTTCAGAATTTCAAGCAAAACATTCAAATTTAAATCTTTATTCATTTTTATCGTTGATTAGTAATCTTTACTTGATTAATTTCTGGAATAAACAATTATTTAAACTGTTTCAAAAAATTTGCGAAGCAACTTGCAAATATATATTTTAAAACTATTACTTTGGTGTATTTCTCAAATTTAATCAATTCAGTGAGAGCATTTATGATTAAGTTTTCAGTTTTCAGAGTTCAGGTAGAGAAGTTTTCAAGTAGATAACGGAGGAATAATTTTTGTAGCTATTTTAAAGCTATTTAAATTACATCGTTTTTTAAACATTTTCAGGTATATGAATTAACATTTATTGTTTTCCGTTTATTTTTTAGGTCAATGAATTATCAAAATTCTCGGAATTACGCTTAATTAAATTATTTGTGTAGAAAAATAATAATGCTTATTGCAATAAATTAATCTCTTTGTATTTGCTTTGTAAACATTTTATTCAATATCGTAGAAATAATTTTTTTATTAGACAGTTAATTTGACCATCTAATGTTTTAATCATTGACAAAGTAGTTCCAAACAAAACTTTCATGTTTCTCGGAATCTCACCCTTTTGAAAAATTTTAATTTCGTAAGAAGCATTATTTTTTTTTATGAAATAAATCCATTATGATTAATTTTCAAAAACGTGTATGGCATGAAATGTTGCATTCATGTAATCGTGACATTAATGAATAAAATAATTACTTTTTTCTTTCATATCGGAAGTAAATATTAAAAACTCACGTCGAATAATAATTAAAATCCCTTATCACCGATAACATAGTATATAATCAGCATAAACAATAAAGCTACAGAGAAATACAAAGCCACAGAGAATTGTATTTCCTGCTATAAATATCTCTATATAAAACAGTTTATTTTCTAAGTATAAATGTGTTTTTGTTCTCTAGGCACGTTCAGACCGTTTGTCTTACCGAGACCAAATCCGGCAAAATGATGGGTTATCACAAAGGTAGCAAACGCATAAAAATAATTTCAAAATTTGAGTTAGAGTTTTATTTGTTTAATGTTAAGTGGTAAACTCGGGCTGTTTTTGCCCATTTTGCGAATCTTCTGCATATATTCTCTTCGGTAATGGAAATTATTATATCACTGACAAGTCCAGAAGGGCCCCGTTTTAATAAGAGTAATATGAAACAGATGTGCAATTTTCCTGAATTTAAATTATTTTCTTAAAGTTTTCAGAAACGCCTTCCTTCTGCAAATGATTCACGTCGCGCGAGAAGAAATGTTACGAATCCGTGTTTTAATTTATAAAACATCGGAGAAAATCATTTTTTACTCTACTTTTTCTTCTCTCTTCCTTAGCCTTTTGTAATTTTATTTGACAAATTATATTTTTGGCAACTTTTGTTCATTCTAAAGAGTTTTAAGTTAATATTTTTAATCAGTAACGGCAGGTAAATTTTGTATAGTATAACTGTACATTATAAAGTTGTATTAGTTATTGTGCGGAATATTGTTTAAGAGTTTAAAATAAATGTTTTTTTCCAAACTTCTCACAGTTTTATTCAAATCATACTACTATAATGTAATAATATGTCTACATTAAAAAGTTTTTTTTAGCAATAAAGGATTCAGATTAGATTTAAGTGTGTTGGGGAAAGTTAGTGACAATATTTGTAGAAGAAAATCTAAGGCGAGGATATGAAAAATTATGGATCCCTAGCAATGTCGCATTATTAGCTATTTACCTCGTAAATGTAACCAAATTAAACAAACACCGAATATTCAACCCTTAAATGCAAAATTTTTTCCGGAAATCAAAGGACCACGATCGAAATCTCGATAGGCTAACACGGTAGCACAAGTTCTGTAGAGCGAAAGTTTTTCTTCAACCTACGTTCGTTATACAAGAACTAGCGACATTTTGCAACAAGTGTTAGAGAATGAAAGAACCTTCCGTTCAAGATGGAAGACCTTGATTGAGACGTCACAGAACAGAACGCCGTCTCTTACCCCCGTACCCGTGACCAGACAGGTCACTGAACGGTTTGATGGGCAAGACACGGGAATTTTATTTAAGAAAAACAAAATAAACAAAAAGAAGGAAAT
>BGPR01005522.1:25979-50569 GCA_013235015.1 Araneus ventricosus | reverse complement strand
CAGCACAGGCATTTTCACTTTTACACTATAAGTTCGTAATAGTCTTTTCTTTAGATGATACTATACCTTTCTATTATTTGAAGAGGGGAATGTCCGGTAATTGAGCTACTAAGTTCAGCTCGCTTGAAAGTTGAAGGCTAGGGAGGCCGGAGAAGATCTCTGTTTTAATTTTAATTAAATTAATTTTATCCCTGGAGACGAGGTTATTGGCGACCCTTTTCAGCCATTCTTGTTCGAAGTTTGGCGCTGGCTTCCTCATATGCCAAGACACTGCATAAATACTCTCCGTGGCATAGTGAAGTGCCGTGCCAATTCCACCACTTTACAATAATCGCTGACAGACAGGTGAAACCTTTTGAAGTAGGCAGGGAAAGGTCCATGTTGAGAGAAGACGATAACATCCTCTCTAATCCAGTTAGTGGGACGGAGACTAACTGAGGGCATGATTTTAAAGATTTTCCTGCGTGTATCGCCATTCTTCCATGAGGTTTGCCACTCCTCAAGCATCCTCTTCCGGAGGAGGCCTTTTAAGTGCGGTTTAGGAAGCTTAGTGTGTGAATAGGGTTGCCCATGTTGTATTGCGTCTTTTGCAAGTTGGTTTGTTCTCTCATTGCCTGCATGCGTTTTAACCCAAGAGACTTGTATTCTTGGATTTGTAAGGAGGATTTTGAAAATTTTTCTTGCTGTTTCGTTTGTGCTCTTTGAAATGGAAGATGCCATGATACTTGCTCTATTGTCTACGTGTATTTTAGAGGTATTGTGGTTTGGCAGATGGGATGCGTATATATTACTGCTTCGTGAAGTGCAGTGAGTTCAGCTTGAAATACGATGTTGTTGTCGTTGAGTTTAGCAGACCACTGGTAGGCCCAGACATTTGGTTGTAATTTAGTTAATACTGCTAAAAGAACACATTTAACTGAAATTTTGTGAATGCTGATGAAAGCAGGAATTTGTTTAAATAGTCCGCATTACTGAAACAAAATGGTTAAATTCTTAAAGATTGCAATGAAGAGCAGATCTTAGTGTTTTATTTCTGTACCCGGGTTCTACTGTTGACAGAACTATTTGTTAATTTAAAAAATATATTGAATTGAAGATCCTGATTTACTTCTACTTTTGATTTAAAATTTTGAATGTACTTGATGACTTAACTCATTTATAGCTCTTTGTAATTCGACTTGCGGTGGCAATTAGTATAAAAAAGGTGTTCTATGGAAACAAACTATAAATCAATATATCTGATGACATATAATTTACAAATTCATGAAGAAGAAAAAAAAAACAGGGAGGGAAATTAATTCTAATTTTTCCGTTTCTTTCTTATTCTTCCTTCCTTTCCGCCTTGGTATAATATATAAACATACCCTTCGAAAACAAATAATGGAAAAAAGGACTTCAATTAGGAATAATCAGCAGTAACAAAATAATGAACTTGAAATGAGTTTGAGATTTAAATTCCTTGATGATTCTTTTAAATGTAAAAGTGCCCTGTAGTATTTTATAGCTGTATGTAAAATGTATGCCTGAAAAAATTAAAATAACCTGAGTTATATAAAGAGTAACAAATTTCACAATTACTTTTTTTATGCGCAGACTATCTCAATGGAAGAGTATTCTGTTTTGCTTATTTAGAGTATTGTAGAACTACCGATAGATAGATAGATTTCGAGTATTGTAGAACTACCGATAGATAGATAGATTTCGATATTGTAGATACCGATATACCGATTTGACAGAAAATGCTTGAGTGCCATACACTCGAAAATGTCAAGTTCTTGTCACAGAGGATTAGTTAGAATTATATTTCATCTTTAACGAATATGTAGGCAAATGACTTAAAAACAAACATTCTAAAAATAAATGCTTAAGTAATTTACTGTTTCATAAAAAATCTTTCAAGAAACGGATTTCTCTTAATTTTATTTATGGGGTTCATTAAGATAACTAACATATTTTATAAATTTATCATTATCCATACATTTTATTAGTACATATATTAAATAAAAAATGAGGGAAATTGAATTCGTTCTTCTGTGCACCTGCGGACTTTTGTTATATTTTCTAAAAACTTAGTTTTCATGCATTCGTTTTTTAATGAATCTGCCCCAACTGAGAAAAGTTGCGTCTTCGTCTGGCACGCAGGAAATTTAATTAAATAAATCATAAATTAATTTTTTTTTTGTAAAAATAGTAGAATAACTCCAGCCTCAACAGAGAAGTAAATCTAATTAAAATTGACAGAAAATTATTTGGTTTTAAAACACAAACGCTCATATAATTTTTTTGATATAACCTTCACATAAAACACCTTCATATTTTTTTCTAATTATGATAATGGTAAATTAACTAATTAGAAATTTGTAACCGCTGTATTCACGATTCACTCTTTGTGAAAATACGAAAAAGATTAATATTTCATGTTTGACCCTCTCATACCGAGCGGGGCTGTCTAAAAATTTCCCTTTATCTGCGGCGAAGGCCGGTCTGAGGCGATTCGCTTCTTTTGAGGGGAGATGAGGTTCTGAGATCGCTTGAGAGATAAGCGCGATGGGGTCCAATTTTCCTTGGCAACTACAGCCCATGTCAGTGCGCCTTAAGGTAATGTTACAGTAGGGATGGGATTGTGCGGAGAATGACCACCCAGGTTGGGAGAGTCCAATTCATGTTGTTTCCTCCCAAAAAGTTCCGGTTTTAAAGGAGCTAGAAGAAAAAAGTCCCTCGGGATTAAAGAGTTAAAACAACGAAATTTAAAGAAGATAACGTTTTTTTAACTCTTAAGCTGTGTTTAAAAGTGTAATTTATAAAGTGCCCTTTCAATCGTAAATATGGTAAAAGTAACTAAATATTTAAATGAAATGTTTTAACAATCCCCTGGTGGAAAATTAAAAGCTTTCAAACAATTCAATTCTTTAATTAATTTCCCCAAACGCATCCAATTTGAACTCAATGAAAGATATTTACTAATACAAATTTAGTAGAAATTATTATTATCAGGTCATTTTACCGTTATTCAATTAAAAGAAAAATATAACTGCATCGAACTTCATAAATGCATAAGCAATGGAAACTGATAATTGCATCGGAAATTCGAGCAAAGAAAGAATGTGAAACAAATACTGAAACTCGGTAGATCGGTTATTTCTCAATATTTTGCCATTAATATTATGCAAAATGAATGAAATTATTCCTGTAAGTGTTATTTGTTGTCTACGGATATGTTACTTCTTTTAAAATAAATGAAATAAAGCGTTTTTCAATGAAGCTGAATCAATGATATTTACTTTTACCGAAAACATCCATTGCATCGTCGAGTTTTTTCTTGGCATGAATTTTTTGTTGTTTTAAAAATCGACAACAAAACTATAAATGCGATGCTTTTAACTGTGTAAATAAAGAAATTGTTTGCTTAACTCAGAAAGCGTACTTTATTAAGCTAGAGACTTCCAATCGCTGGATTAAAACAAATGTATTTCTCTGCGAATAGCTTTTAAAAATACCTGTGAAAAACAAAACCTAAGTTTCTGAAAACATTAAAATTATCGATTGGAAAATACCTTTGAAGTATTTTAGAAGTATTTATAAATTCTTGGCTCTTTTTTGAATTACATATTTTATAGACACAATACAGAAAAAAAGTTGTTTAATATATAAGAAATAAGTTAATATGTCAATGAAAATTCTCCGTTTCTCAGAAATGAACTCAAGCCGTCTTCAGGATTCTTTTTAAGCTCATAATATTTAATGAAGATAAGAATTTATTTTGTGTGTGCTTTCTTTGTAGGTATTTTATGTGAAAAGGAATTAAGAATTATCCTTCAATGGTATTTATTGAGTGTTATCTGTGTTAGAGTAAATTACACAAACCCTGACAGTTATAGCAAATTTATTTTTTAATTATTTTTCATTAGAATGTTTGCCATAATTCGAATTTTATAGCAATTACTGAATTTGAACCAGAATAAAATTTTAAGGGTGATTTATTTTAATTTTAATTTCGTATGATAATTGCGATAAACCTACAAATATTTGACATTTTTCTGTACGATAATTAACAGGAACACTCCTAATAATGCAATTTTTATGAAGTAGAATTTAAACTCACCTCTTTTGTAACATGGTGAAAAGTACATAATATTTTTTCTGATAAATTTGATCTTTATTTCCATATAAATCTGAGAATATTTTGTAAATTTATATATAGGAATTACGCAAATAATAGAAAACTTTTATCCTTCAGTAGCTAAAGATTAATCTGTGGTTGAAAATTTTTAGGGACAGTTCCAAAGTCGTGGGGTATCAAACACGGGACGTTAATCTATCTACAATACTCTGACGAATACTCGATAGCTTATATTAAGACTTATCGTTAAAATGGAGGTTTATTATAAAATATCAAATTTAAATGCAGCTCGAGGGCCCGATAGAATAAAACTTCATCACTGAATGTATGGTGGGAAATGACGTATCTACCAGGAGATGGTGGAGCTTTGTCTGTGCAATTGGGTACATTCAGGAGGAAGGAAAGCCATGTTATTGTGAGAAAGGGGAATAGAAAATTCTATTTTAATATATATTTTTACAAGGTTGTAAATTTGTTTCCCTGACATGCTAATCCAGGCGACAAATTTGGCTACCATTTTGGTAACTAGGCGATAAAGTTGGCAACTTATCGACAAATGGAAACTTGAACTTGGAAAAACCTGAACTCGAAAAATCCTGAACTGTCGCCCTATTTCTACTGGGATCCAGTATGATTTCATGAACCTTCTGGAGATTACATCACATCCTATGTAATGACGTCACTTCATGTTGAAAAGGTATAAAAGCGAGCTCTCAAACCAACAGTAGACAGTTGGAATTTGATCAGCAAACAAGCTGGTGAACTGAAAAACATTTGAGTGCTATTGAAAGCTCTGTGTCAGAAATTTATTGGTGATCTCTGTTGTAAATTCGTACAAGAGCTGCCTAGTTTTGTTTCCTGTGCTATGTTGCTACGTTAATGTTTTGCTGAAACTTAATGGGATAAAGATATATTTATTTTTTATTATCCTGCTTGTTAATCTGCATTCACGTACAGGCACAAGATGAATTTTGTTACAATATGCTTATGTGAATAAATTAAACCACTGAAATGAAATGTACAGTTAATGGGTTATAAAGAGTAAGTGTGCTTCAAATGAATTTTCTTAAAACGATGTTCTTCAGGCTTATATGTCTTTGAAATGCTCCGTGAGCAAACAGTTTTGAGGAAATCATGTAAAATACATAGTAAGGATTTCTGGTATAAACTGACATAAATCTGAATATCAGTTTTATGTTTTGACTTGATTTAGATTCTTAAAAGACGAATTCGTTTAGAAAAGCACAAAATGTTAATAAAAGCAAAGTGTGCATTCATACAAATAATTCAATAAAGTTAACCTTCAAATGAAATAATAATATAAAGTCTAGATTTCTTCAAAATTCTTTTTAACCCTTTATCTACTGCATTATGAACTACTGAAAATTTCTTCATATATATATATTTTTTTTAGCTGCCATATTGATAATTAAAGGATATTCAAGAAAAAAAATCTCCCCGGTGAGAAATTTAATTTATTAGAACTAATTAATTAAAGTGGTACTTAAAAGTACCGTCAGTACACAACGCATAAATTTCCTCATAATAGAAAAAAATTACGGATGATATTTCTAATGAAATTTAACCTCTTAAAAATGCTAAATAACCAAAAAAACACTCATAAGAAAACAAAGAAATTATCAAATTGACATAATTTTATTTTATAGGTAATAAAGGTAGAAATTCACATTTGATGATAATCATAAAAACAATTTTTTTTCATTTACGCACAAAAATATATTACAAGTTGAACATTTTGAATGTGGTTTTGATTGAATATTTTTGAGTGCACAGAATTCACAACGTCCTTGATTCGACACGAATGTTGGCCAATGGCATCCTCTATTTTCTAAACGATCATCATTAGAAACAGACAAATTTCCTTTTCTTCTCTTTTTTGCACAAAAAGTTTGTTCATCTCCACTAGATTTAGGTCTCCCATTTCGTTTTGGTTGTGGTTTTGATTTTGTTAGTATTCCTTTGGTAATGCAGCGCTTATATTCGAGGGACGACATTTTCTCACGACGCACTTCCACATATGCAATATATGAATTTACATATGCCATTTCTAGCATAGCAAAAAAAGCCTGTGCCACCATTTTTTCGATTTCCTGTCCCTATCATAAATATCACGTAAGATGTCGGCTTTATCAATTCCCCCCATGTGTCCACTGTAGTCTTTTACAACAATGGATGCGGTAACGTCAATTTTGGTACCATCTTTGAGTCTCCTTTGGACTTTGCAAGTGTCGTTTCCATGATAATTCGAAAGAAAGTGTACGGATCGATTGTCCTTCCATTTGAAGAAGGATATTCCTTGATCAGATTTTTGATAATCTAAGTTCCCTGGTTTCATTTTTTTATCATCAATAAGTTTGGGTAACCCAAGTCTATCAGGACGAATGGGCCGACTGCATATATATTTTTCGCTTTCAAATACTTAAATAGTGGCACGGAAGAAAAAAAAATTGTCCATGATGATGTACTGGCGGTACTTATAAGTACCACCGAATAATTCGACCGTTAATCACATTACATAATCTGTTATCTTATAATAATTGGGCAAATAATATTCTAACACAATACAGAATGAATAAAAAAAATACAACACTTACCTTTGGTTTGATATTATATATTTATAGCAAAGAAAAGATAAGAGCGGCAATCCGCACAAAATGGTAGCAAAAGAGCACAATGTCCGTTCGAAAATAGCTTTCTTCCTCGCAAAATTCATCAGCCTAGAACAACTACTGCCATTTTTCTTGAAAAAGTAGAGTTAAAAGACTGTTTCTAAAACGTACCATCAGAATATAAGTAATGGTTGTTGTGCTATAAAGTTTTAAAGTGATTGGTACTTATAAGTACCGTCAGTAGATAAAGGGTTAAATGATAATAAAGAAATACAACTATTGTGTGTGAAACATTTCAAATTTTAATTACATTTTTAAAAAGTCTGTATTAACATATTTAATTTAAGGAATTTTATAAAAATGAAATAATATTTTTTATTCCAATGAACATGCATACAATATTGTATTAATAAAAATAAATAACTTTCAAGCAAGCTTAATAAAATCCATCATTGGATTAACGCACGCATTTCTCAATTTCGAATAATGATAATTCGCATGAAACAGAATCACATGCGAAGCAAAAATTATATCCATTAATGATGAGGTTCCTATAAAATATTTTTAAATTTAGTATGACCGTGCATTCTATCATTTCTGTATAATAGCAACACCTTCGACATTCTCGTTCAAGTTATATTTCTCAACGCCGCCCATTAAATACATATCAGCTAGTCCCGTTAAAATATTGTGCCGCTAATTCTTTATTCCTCTATTAATGGGTAATTTGTAATGCATATATAAGGCTTCACTATTAGTCAACTGATACTTTGTGCTTTAATTTTAGAACCGCGTACTGTAAATGCCAAGCTCATAGCATCGTAGGACGAGTCACAAAATTTCGAGTGACACAGGATTAACATGAAGACTATTAATGCTCAACAGAGAATTATTATCACCGATAGAAGCGAATGCAGTTGATTTTTAAAATTTTAGTAAACTATAGAACGATTATTTCAAAAAGATGAAATTATGAAAAAGATGATAAATACTTGTAAATATGTGTGTATACAATCTTATTCAAGTTGATTAAAAGCATTTGAATATTAAACTAAAACCGTTTCATGTACTGTGAAACCATACACTGCATTAAAGTAATTATACTTGAATGAATTAACTAACGGGTCAGTGAGATCAGACTAAAATGAAATAAACTAAATTGAACAGTATCAAACAGAAGATTATTTCACACGGACATATAATATTTGCTACATATTTATTTACTTTTACTAGCTATTTATTTATTACATATTTATTTGCCTTTAGCATAGCAGAATTTATTAAAAATTTGAAAGCTAATAACTCAGAGTTGTTCAAAGCTCGACTTTCTGAGCATCATCAAATCCAGACAGAACGCCTAATCTCCGCTCTCCATCTAGCAAATAGTCAATTTAATCTTCATTAACTACGCTTGATAAATATCTGTCTACTTCAGAACTGACAGTAACAAACCTTGCAGTTAATTCAGCAGCTGGTCAAACACTGCGAACTTCATCTTTTCAACCCTTCAAACTTAACAGTAAAGGTGGCCCAGTTGTTCAAGCATATGTTTCCTTAACCTGTAGAAGGACGGTGTTTCTGCTTCTTTGGAATTCATTGTGCTCACTGCCCTCAAACTGAATTGCAACTACAGAGGCAATTAATTTTACACACTTTAAATCTGAGGCTTGGACATATTTCATGCAGATATTATTGCATGAACATGTTGCTGGAGGAGAAAATTTTCAAATTAAGTGTTAGGAGAGCACATAATGTTTCCTATTAGAGATTTAATTTAAACTATTTTCTGTCCAAAATGATGGGGATGCCTGCAGCATGGAAGTTTAGCTCCCATGTGAGGTGATACGAAGTCAGATTAAACACACGTTTGCTATTTTAGAAATTTAATTATGACGATACAAACACTTAAGACGGCGCAAACATTTAAATTGAAAGAAGATAGAAGTGAAAATATTAGGAGGGTGGTTGCTGCCTTTACATCATATTACAATAAAGGCGGCAGTTCTGAACAGCTTGCTCCATCACTCGCAATCGCACAACAATGTGTGAAGCTGGCAAGAGAAGATATCAGTCGTGTCACGTGACGTCAGCTCGTAGAGAGTAGCCAATCGGTGGATCTAAACTACACGTCATTCATGATGGTGCGAAGGCGGGAAGCCACATACATCATTTTAAAAAATGAAATTAGAATTTTGAAATTTTTGTTCATCTTTTTCTTGCTCAATTTATTTTGCTTGAACGGATTAAACGTGATAAATAATTATGCAAATTTAGCTTTAGTAAATAAACTATATAAGAAAAAATGCAATACAATGTTTTATTGCGAAACATTAAATATACAAAAGATAATTTTGACCCACTTTTGTTTCCTGCATAATTAATTTATACAACAAATATTATTAACTCTCATGAACCTGGTACCTTACTGATATGCCGAGTGAACTAAAAATAATAGCTATATGTTAAGTAATTGAAAATATTTCAAATATTATCAGTGTTGTTCAAGGAAATGAAATAAAGATCTATATTGCTCATTGAAATTCCTTAAATTAAAAAGAGTTCATTCAATATCATTAAAGGCTTTTTCCCTTTTCATCAAAGCGTTCATAATTTTAAATGTTTTAGACACAGGTAAGTAATATAATGGTACTTTAGTAAATATTTACAAATAAAATATTTCATAAGATTATCTTTTCAATAGTTTCACTAAATAATACCTTTTAAATTCTACTATTTATCATTAGAATGCCTTATTATTTTTACAAATAAACTCAAATTATTCGTTCATTGATTATTAACTTTAGACAAGTCGAGAAATAGATAAAATTCCACTGCAATAATTTGAGTTAAAACACCAAATCTGTTTTGTGCAGTCTATATTATTTCACAGAAATAATTTAGTCGCATATTTATCAAACTACTCGATACATTTATTTGTTCTTTTATTTACGAACTGACTTCATAACTATTCGGGTTTAAGTGAGGAATTCTAGTACTGTTTGAATATGTAACAAGAAAAAGAACTCGCAAAATTAAATTTCATTTCTCTTAAATTATACTCATATTCTTATTATATTCCAATTACATTACTTAGTCATTTTTTTCTGTTTGGACGAAAAGTAAAAGAAAGGAAAACAAAAAACTGTTCTGGCATCAATAAACATTTCGGACAAGTTTTTAATAAATAAAGCTGAGTGGTAACAATTTTCTTTTCGTTCGCAGTGGCCATTTCTGTGCAATCAGACCTGTACTTGAACAAATGCTTTCCCCGCCCAGATGTTACATTTTCTCTTCTCTCCATTTCTTTTCCTGTTTGTTTCATTTATTCTCATTTCACTCTTTTATATAACTGAGCACTGTTTTACGGTTAAAAGACGACATTAATTTCGCGGGTGTCACAGAAGTCTGCTGGATAGAAATTAATTCGTTTCTTTTCGTAGCTCTTTGTCCTTTTAATATAACACTTTCGGACGACTATTTTTATAAAGCTCAAAATGAGATATTCTATCGTTGAAATTAATTATTAATTTGTTCTTATTTCGTTTCAGCTTAAAGCAATTACCTTTTGGTTTGTTAAATGGACTTTCCATTAAAATCTGTTGAAAGATAAGAAAATGAGGAAAGAGACGAAAAATACGATGACTCCATTTACACAGTGAATATACTTTAAATGACATAAAATATATTTCTCGGAAACAACCAGAATTTGGTTAAAAATATATCAAATAACTTCATAAAAGTGAACATAAAACATATTAATTCCAAATTTATGACAACTGCAATATTTTAATAATATTATATTGATAAAGTAGAAGTTAACTGGTAAAATCTTCAATTATTTATAGCTAGCAGGTTGTAAAAAAAAATCAAGCTTCATCTTTTATATTTAAATTTCTTTAAATTATTGTAAAGAGAAAAAAGTTGTATATTAAGATTCAATTTAAGAGCAAAGGTAAATGAAAATATTTCATTCTCGAAGGAATAAATTATTACCGAAGAGAAAAAAGGAGAGAAAATCTTAAGAGAGTGAAATATAAGACTCGGTAAGTTATTTTCCTAAATTTATTGCGTAATTGACAAATATACACATTTTATTCCCATGGTAAATGTTTTCAACCATCCCATAACTATATAAGATTATTGAAACCAATGTGAAACTTATTTAAAGGCTTCGAAATGATTTGGTGTTGATAAGTTGTTGTTCTCGTATATTTCCCTGTCATGGCTTTACATTAAGAAGTGAAATATTGACGTGTAAACGTCTTTCCGCTCGTTACAGTGATAGTCGGTCGAACTTTCTTGTGTGACAGAATAATAAATAATGTTTTACTGCGCACACGAGAAATGTAGTTCTATATACCGTCAACAGATAGCGTCATCAAAAACTACTCTAAATAAAACTTAAGAAAGGCGCAGTTTTTGTCCGCACCGTAGATTTTTCTTGGAAACATCGGGATTAAATCATAAAACAAGTATTTCGCATTAATATGTAATTTAATTATCAATCTCTTTAATACAATATTTACACAGTGTAGTATAATGGTTACAGTATAGACAAATCACAATTTTATCGCATTCAGCAAGGGTCTGTGGTAGCTTGTGATTTTTTTATTTTGTAACCATTATAATACTAAGTGTAAATTTTGTATTAAAGAGATTGAAAATTAAATTTCATATTAATACGAAATACTTGTTTTATGATTTTATCCTGACGTTTTCACGAAAAATCTACGTTACGGACATGAACTGCGCCTTTCTTATGTTTTATTTGATGATTTCTAACTTTAATCTGTTACAATTCTGCTTTGCTTTTTATTTTTATAAAGTCTTATTGTTATCAATGCTCAGAGAGACAGGCGTGTTTTTTTCTTTTATTCGTTGTATCTCGAGTTTATACTGTTTCATCGGTTTGATTTCTTTTATATTAAATATAATTTTATGAACAGTATATATCTCATGTATGTGGCAAGGAGCATGAGGTATTCAGTTTGAAACTGACACAGTAAATCTGTTCCTGAAGATACATGTATTTGAAAATTAAGAATTTCGACTTTCGGAAATTAAGAAACTATTTAATTATATATTGAATTTTCCCATAATTCCTTAAAATACAAAGTCTCGCGTATATATTCAAAAACAAATTTTCACTATATAAATTTCAGACCCAAATTTCTTCAGATAGAGAATTACAAATTACAAAGTACATTTATTCATCAGTTTTTAATTATATTTCACGAAATTAAGAGCATGCTATTTTCTGCAAAATAATGCATTTCTTATCAAAAGTTCGATACATTTAATTTGCGTGGATATCGTTAAAAAGCCACTGAAAGTCCCATTCCTAAGAAGAAATGCTATAAATATCTCATGAAAGTAATTGTATTAATCGAGATCCAAACATTCAACTCATAGCAACATAATTTTTTACGGAAGAGAAAACACCGCGATCTTTATTTCTAAATGTTAGCAAAGAAGTCCAAATTATAACATTATGACGAGCGAAAGTTGCGCTGTAACCCACATTCGTTACACAATCATTAACAGCATCTTGCAACAAATGTTAGGCACCCAAACAACCTTAAGTTCCGGATGGCGAATTTCGGAAATGTTATCGCGCCCGCTTGCGTACGTAGACTTGAATGAAGACGAGCAAATTGCGGCGATGTTTGCAAGGCATAGTTTGTGGTCTGGTGTTAGGGATTGAGCGTCTCATCAGCAATTTATAGCTATTCCAAAGGACTGGACATTAGGGTGGTTTTTTTGTCTTTTTTAAATTTGTAATATTGCAGAATATAAATGTTTCCATCAAAAGTTGTGTTTTTATGCAAAAAGTACAAAATGAAATCTGATCGCAACTGAACACGTCTTGAGGTACTGCAAGTACAATAAATTTGAAAAGCTCTGCTTCAAACTTTTTATATAATTAATCATTTGCAGTATAAAGCCTAAATAAAATCTTTTGTACTTTTGATTAAAAGAACAAACATTTTTAGTGTGTTTAAAACCTTTTATAAGGATATAAAATATTAATTATCAGCCAAAATTATGAAAGAAATCGACTATGAAAAAAGAAAACATGTTTTTTTCTAATCTGGGAGTTATTGTTTTGTTATACTTTTAACTGACGAATAACTCTGACAAGTACTTTATGTATCCTTGTTATTGCCACCAGTAGCTGCTATTGGAAGTTATATGTGGCGGCAGGGAGCGGCGTTGGCAAAAAAGTATTGACAACTAAAAGTATATGAGAGTATAGAAGGTAAATAACAAATTTAAAAATTCAGCTATAACATTATCTGGTTTCGCCCGATTTGTTTGATCTATAATGGCACGTGAAATTGTGTATTAATATAAATATTTATTTTTTCATCTAGAAATATTATATTTGAACTGGAGAAGGTTTAGTACTGTGAAATGATATTTGCTATAGATCCGAGATCTTGAAAGATAAAAAATGCAATCTTTATTATTATTGTGAGTTTTTTCCTTATGACATCTACTTATCACATATTGCACCAAGCGTTGAAAAAATTAATATTTAAAAAAAATTAAATATGTGATTCTCTAAGCCTATGTATACACATAAAATCAAAACACTTACCAAACTTTGATAAATTTAGTCGGTACACCTGTCCTAAAAATAGGACGATGGTACAATCCAATGCTATTAGTCCTCACTTAGGTGGAAGAGGAGAAAGCATCGTAAGCATAGTCCAAAGTTACATTTTTGAAGATAGTTGTTCGTATTACTGCACAGAGTTTTAGGTAGCAACTTATATGTCGGTTTTCTGGGTTTTTTACAATAATATGTTTATTTTTAAGTTTTGGAAAATATTCATTAGCTTGTTGAGCACCTAGTTTTGTGCAAGATGGATTCCGTGGGATCGAAAGTCTCCAATAGGCAACTGTTATTTGTCTTCGAAAATCAATCAAGCTCGGACTATCATCACTATTAAGCAGTTTGAGCTTCCAGGAAGAAACAAAGGCTCTTTCAAAAGCATTAATAAATAAAGGTCAATACCATTTTACCAATAATGTAAAATAAGCTGCCGCATGTTTATCAAACAAGTCTACTCCGTTTTCTATATTTATGATAGGATGTAATGCACATTGGCGTCATTGGTAATGCATTGGTCATAACATATTATTTCTTCTATTTTCGTCGTAGACGAATCATCAAAATAATTTTCAAATCAATCATCAAAATAATTTTCGAAAGAAAACGAAATTAAAGCTTGAGAAAGCGGGAAAAACTAGGTCTGCATCGATGAATTTCAAAATATAACTGACTACATGAACATTATGACTCAATTCTTTCAGGACGACTCCATCTATTATGTCTGGTCATGTTATGCACCCAAGTGCTTGTCAGACAGACTGCTGGCGCCTGTATTACTTGTAGAGTTGCAATCATTGGATTGCAAAAGAAAAGAAGGACTTTCTCCATTATTAACTGATGGGGGTTAGATAATAATGTATTGTAGCATCTTCCTACTTCTATGACTGTCGAAAATTTAGGGAAAATTTATCTTCTAGATAATTTTTTGGTGTGGAATTTTAACTAGTATAAAAATATGTAATATTATCTCAATAAATTTATATCTAGGTTTTTCTTGAAGATCAAAACTTTAAAAAACTTGTGTATTGAAAATGTAAGAAACTAATTTTCAAAAATCGCCCTGTTTTTATTAAGAAGGTTGCCATCGTACAGATTCATGCGGACAAGTTGCTAAAGATGATGTGGAAGTATGGATTTGTGAAAGAGCTGCATGTTGGGAAAGACGGAAAGACAAGATCCTGTACTGTCAGATTTCCTTCCGGAGCCTTTCTGATTCGTCCAGTGCAATTACCCTATCCACTTTAACTAGAGGATAATTGATCTAAATCCTAGTGTTGACTTTTATAAAACACATATTAATTTTTTTTTGTTTTCCAGTTTCCTTAGCAGCTGGGGTTGAGTGTTCTAGCGTTTCAGTAGCTACAACGTTTTATTTACTGTTTAATTGTTCTTAGTGAATTTTAAAGGTGAAATGTTAATATTGCTTTAATTGTATAATGGAAAATGTATGTAAAACTTATTTTAATAAATTTTTAATAATAATTTGAGGCATGATGTGGAGCGGCACTCTACTCTTGATTAACTCTTGGGAGTTCATTGAGGGGAGGATGTTGCAGCTAAGCTATAATTGGATACAAAAGATGACGCTGTTGTCTGCTGCGCATGTGTAAGATGTATGTTCTCAGTGTATGTATATTTTTATTATTGTATTTTAACTTCTCTAAGCAACGAATGTACACACTCTATGAGACTTGTAAAGAGATATTCTGTGATGTTCCTGTCCGTCCTGGCTGTAAATAAAATTATATCAAACCTGCTCAAGGGTAAGACTTTTTCTTGATTCATTCTTGATTGAAGTTTGGGCTAATGCAATATTTAGAAATTGCAACATGTCAAAACCTTTACGCATTTCATTAAAATTTATTTTTCCAGTACTTACAAAAATAAAATGCAAAATGATATAAATTTCTGTTTCTCAAGGTAGCAATTATTCGCATATAATTGTAAGCACCAAACATAATTTTTTATTAATTGAAAGAAATTCTAATTATAAAATATATAAAATAAATGTGTTTCAATTAAAAATAATGCAGAGATTTTTGGTAGATGTAACAATTGGTTTCACAAAAAAAGTAAATTATTTGTCAGAACAATAAGCTCAATCAGCTTTTAGAATTTTTTAGTAAACAGGAAATTCTTTTCAAAATCCATTAATTTTCATATCTGAAGACAAATTCAAGTTAAGTTTGAATATTCAAAAATTAATATTGAATTTAAAACTAAATTAAAGCAAAATGTCAGATATCGAAATTTTAAGTTTTTTTTATCATGCCGCATTGTATTCCTGTGTCCATTCTTTTTCAGTTTAGAAAAAATTAAGTGGAAAATGAATTAAAAATATACAAGTATTTCAGAAGGCCTTCTGACAAATATTTCTTAAGAGCAAAGATTGTTCATTTATTTTCTATGCTGCTACTAAGTTTGTGCAATGGACCACCCCCTGCACCCCTCACTTGATTGCGTTTCTTCCACTGTTTGATCTTAGATTGTTTGAATTCTAATGAGAGTAAACAAGAAAAGGAACTAAACGGCTTGTCGAGGAGAACGCAAACTTTATCTTCTAATTACAAAGAAAGAAGGGAAAACAATTTTCTGTTCCTGAGACACAATTCCACTAGTTAGAGGTTTTTGAGTTTTCTTCTAGTATATACATCATAAAGAAACAGATACCAAAAAATATAGCATCATTACAGTAAACTGTAATGGATTTGAAATAAATTAAATTATTTCAATCTAAATATATTTTCAAAATAATACATCTGCAAAAATATGAATATTTATCTTAGCAAAATTATCTTTAAAATTAGGAAACTCTTTTCAAAATATTGATGTAGCATATATGAGGGGAAAAGAGTTCTTGATTCTTGAAGTTAAATTTATTGGTAATTAAATAAACTAGAAATGCAATGTTTTGAATAAGAAAATACATTATATTTGAAGAAATATTTTGAACATATTCTAATCTTCAAATATTTGGAGAATATGTTTAAAGATATTGTTTTTAATTATTTCTAATTGCATAGATGAAACAATTTCAAGCAAATATTTTTGTCAAAATTTTATATATATTAAGTTGAGTTTAAAATTACGACGAAAAAAAATCATTTTTATATTCAGCTACTGCAATTGTTTTCTTATAATTTAAAAAACATATTTAGTTTTCTTCCAAAATAAATATTCATTTACATTTAATTAGGGTTTCTACATTATTGTAACTTTTTGATTCCTGAATTCTATCTTGAATGATCAGATTTACTTACAGTGCTTTCTTAAATGTTGTATTCATGTAACACCCATGAACAGTTAGTTATATATGGTTTAGTAACTCTTCCTTTAATGAAATTCTTAAGAAAACAAGATTCTTAACATGCATTATCGCATTCGATTTTTAGTACTCCATTGCAACTTCAAGCATGATTTAAGTAAGCAATTTTGTGTGGTAATCAAAAAGAAATGTCTTTACTTTCTTTACCTGAGGACTAATTCAACTTTGACCAGAAATGTAAAAAATTTATTTTGAAGATTGGTGTATAAACGCAGTATCATCTGAAAACGGGGAAAAATAAATATGAGAAACAAAATTAGTTTCAATTTGCAATTAGTTTCATCGTCGTTATATATATGTGAATTGTGTCAATAAAGGCTTGAAGCACTTTAAATTTTTCTAATAATGCACAACATTTAACTTGGTTATTCCTAATTTCAAGATTTCCTTACATATTTGGAATTCATCTGCTTCTGAAATACATGTGTCATTCAAAGCGTTTAACAGATGTAGGGATTTATTTAGATATTTTTCATTGAAACAATCAATTAAAATGTAGTATCTAACCTTTCAAACATCTCTGAATATATAAAAAAATTTGTTAATGATTCATTATTTTAATTAATCTTAAGTAACGATTTTAAGAATTTTATATCAAGCCGATAATGATTTCCACCTTCTCTTTTATGCTTAAAGATAAAAATAGAAAAATTATCTTTCAAATTCCGATGTTTACGCAATCCCCATGAAGAAAATTTAAGCGAATAATTCATTAACTCTGTTTGATTCATTCGGCCAGAAAGACACCCAAGAAAAAAAGGACATTTCAAATTAAAGTAGGGACGGTGTTTTCATTTAGCGCTCATTTGTCTATAATTCCATTTACAAATACGGATACATGGAGGTTAATGCAGATGTGTTCGAAACTAACAATTACTTTGAACTGATGAGAAAATAATAGCTATGAAAAAATGTGAAACAAATGTTTTTAAGCACAAGATTAGCCATTTAATGATCATTTAATTGAAAGTTTAACATTAATATTATTCCAAACAGATTATAATTACTTCTGCCTTTATAATTTTTTCTGTACAGTTTTTCTAATAATTATAGGTAAATCAGCCCAATTCTTTGCATTTAAAATGAAGGATTCACATTTACATTTTTTTTTAAAAATGTCCAATGACTCAAAAAATGCGACTTAAAATTTCCGACCATTTCAACGCTTTTTTTTGTAAACACAGAAATTCAAGGCAAAAAAGTTTTAAAAGAAAAGACTTATGTAGTTTTAATAACACGCTTTTAAAATGGCCATGTTTATTATTTGCTTAAAACGTTTCAGTGCCGCAAAGAAGTTTCACAAGACTAATGTTTATATTGATTTTAAGAAAATGCTTTTATTTCCTATCATTTGAGCATTTTCTTGTTACGAAAACAATTCAAGAAAAATTTTAATTGCACATTTGAAACATGTTTTCTTAAAATAGGAAGCCTTATTTTATTAAAACGAACTATTGTAGAGAAGGAATAAAAATGCATAGCATAATTTTAGCATTTAAAAGAAAGTAAGGTTATCGTAAAAAATATTGAAAACACATTCAAAATGTTGGATGTTGTTTACGGCCTGATATTTATTTTATAATTCTTAATACATGAATATACAAGGAAAATAATTTAAAAGAGCACTTATTGCTCAGCTTTCCTTATATGATTTAGTTCTGCATATTCATTATCGCAAAATACGTTTCCTTTTCTCAGTTCACACAAGATATAGCCTATTTAATTTTCTCATTTATTATTTTATCGCAAAATACGTTTTCTTTAATCAGTTCACACAAGATATAACCTATTTAATTTTCTCATTTATTATTTTATCGCAAAATACGTTTTCTTTAATCAGTTCACACAAGATATAACCTATTTAATTTTCTCAATTATTATTTATCGCAAAATACGTTTCCTTTTCTCAGTTCACACAAGATATAACCTATTTAATTTTCTTGTTTATGATTTTATTTGTCACTTGATTTATTCGAAGTTACACATGTTAAGAATAATATTAACTCAAGAGATACTTTGTATACAATTTATAAGAGTATTGTTCCTAAACAAACGCCTAACCGAAATAATTCGAAAAAAAATAAGCCACTCAGCATTCGTACTCAACTGTATTCATTTCAAGGCAGTTTTGCATTTTTCCTTCGAATACCCATCTGATTATTTTTTTAAAACATTGCTGATAATTTCTAAAAAATGAAAGCTTCACGCAAATACTAACTATAAAAAACTATAAACTTACTTTCTCAAATGTGTAGAAATGTTCTTTGACATAGAAACTCAGTAAGCATTTCTTTAAAAAATTTGCGTTCTTAAATTAGAGGTGTGTTTATATTTTGGCAAACTAGCAAATGTAAGCGTATTTAATATTATGCCTGACAAAAGCATGACTGCAACATAATTATTGTATATCAGTGTATGATATCAGGTAAGTGGCAACAGTAAGAAGTGTGCTACTTTGAATTTGATTTTTAGAAAGAGTCGAGAGACGATTACGAGAAGAGATGAGTACGGTACGATTGAACGGAACTACGTTGTATGCAGTTACGAAGTGAAATGGCTGTACTTAATAAATGTTGTTTTGTTTTAAAAGAAGTCTTATGAATGTCAATCGAGAAGCCAACATAAATCAGAAGTGGGATTAATTAGAAACCTTTGAATGAAAGTCTCATCGACAGTTAAGTAAGGCGGAAGGAGTTTAAATCTCAAAGTACGTTACGAAATTTGTTTTTTTTGTCGTTATTTGTAAATAAAAGTGTAGTAAAGTGCGAAAATGTCTATCTTCGCTGGAGTAAGGAAGTGCGATTTGAAGATATTGGCTGAAGAGCTTGGAGAAACGGTCAATGACAGCCATAAATTGAAAGATTTGAAAAGGATGATTTTGGCGAGCAAAGAGTACGATGAAGAAAGCGTCAAGGAATGGTTGAATACGATAATCAATGAGAGAAAAGAAAGAGAAGAAAATGAACGAAGAAATGAAGAAATCCAAATTGCTGAACAGAAAAGGCAGGATGAAGTTGCTGAACAGAAAAGGCAGGACGAAGTTGATGAACGAAGACACCAGGAAGAAATTGCAGAACGAAGACGCCAAGACGAAATCCAAATTGATGAACAAAAGAGGCAAGAAGAAATTGAACTAAGAAAACTAGAATACGAAGAACGAAAGAGAAAGGATGAAATGGAATTCGAGCTGCAAAAAATACGCCTTGGAGCAGATGGTACGTCTTTAAATTCAAATTCCGTCGCCAATCAAAATGTAAACAGTATGTAAATTAAGCCAAAGTTAGAAATTCATCATTTGATGCAAAAATTTAATTCCGATGAAAACGATATAAGTTTATATTTAATTATGTTTTAACGTCTGGCCAAACAAGCTGAAATATTTGAAAATACTTGGGTAACTCATTTGCTTGGCTTATTGCCATATGACTTTGCGCAGTTAATCGCCAGAAAACCAGATGAGATTGCAAACGATTATAACGAAGTTAATAAGATATTGTTGAAACGGTATAAGTTAAAGCCAGAAAAATTTCGCCAAAAGTTTTTTATGCATAATAAGAATTTAGGAAGTACCTGGAAAAACTTTGCTTATGAATTGAGAAGTTTTTTTAATGAATGGGTGAATGGAGTTAAAGCAGATAGTTTTGAAAAGTTGAGCGATCTTATCATAACAGATCAGATAAAACGTAAAGTGGCTCAGGAGGTAAAAGATCACTTTATAGATGACTGGTCTAAGCTGAATTCGCCAGATGATTTAGTTGAAAAACTGGACGATTATAATACTTTGAGGAGTAAACGACCACATAAAGAATGGCATTACGACAAGCAGAACTCCTTAAAAGATGATTCAGCTTTTACAACCAACGGAAATAAAAAACTGTACGGTATTACACATAACGAGAGGGGTGAACCAAAATGCTTCCACTGTTCTAATTTCGGACACATTGCAAGGAACTGTTCGATACCAAAATCAGTTTTAACATGCAGAGAAGGTAATGAAACAGGCCTTAAAATTATAAATTGTGTCGCCAAGGAAACGAATCATGCAAGTGAAGAAAGCTTATCCGTTAGACTAGTTGGCGAGAATTCAGACGATAGTAATTCATTTTTGAAGAAAGCGAAAATTAATAATTGTGATAACGTGCAAGCTTTAATTGATACTGGAAGTTCGTGTTGTCTCTTAAAGATTTCAGTTGCTCAGAAACTTAAATTGAAATTTGAACGTGCTGCCCATAAAATATACGGTTTTGGAAATCAAAAGATGCCTGCATTAACGCCTATTGGAAGAATTAAAGCCGATATTGAAGTTGATAATGTAAAGGCCGAAAACATAAGCATATACGTTGATCCTGACGATGCGCAGTCAGTTGATCTTATCATCGGACGGATATGGCTTGATCTTCCTCATATTGCTTATACAAAAATAGGAGAAAGAGTCCATTCGATACTTTCCGATTGATGAAAAAGTGAATCTAGTATGCCTTGAACGTCTTTTAACAGCTCAGTCAGAGAGTGAAAGTTTGCAGATTAAAGACACTTCCCAGCAAAAGATGATGGGCAATTTAGCGGATGATCTTAAAATGGTAAAGAATGAACTGCGACTTCTACAATGAGATATGAAGAACTTTAAGGTAGAGCGACAATCGCTGCTTCTTCAAATCCAGGAAAAGAATAAGAATGTTGACAACGTGAAAAGCAACAACGATTCTTCAGTGAAAACGAATTAATATTACGGCAAAAAACAAGTCAGGTAAAGTGTCGCTTCATAAAGGAGACATCGTGGCAGTTAGAAGAAAACCTAACACGACAAGTGAATCAACAAAACCGCAACCACGATACCAAGGACCTATGGTTGTCACACAAATACGCCTTAGCGATAAATATAGAATCTCACAGCTAGAACCTAGAAATGGCCGTCCTTATGCTACAATAGTTCATGTCAGTCAGTTAAAAGCCTGGAGAAGCTGGAATCAAGATGATGATGACTCTAGTAGGAATTCTCATAATGAACCTGAGACGCAAAGATCCAAAAGAACTGTACGAAAACCACTGTGTTAAGGAGATTTTATGTCGAACAGATAGAACTTTCTTTAAATGTTATATTTCACCTTATTTTATCTTTAATGAATGTATATTTGTTTTGTTTTTGTAATGATATTATTGAATGTAAACAAAATGTGGTTCAATTGAGGTCAATAGAAAAGTCAGGATGGTCGAATGTAAGCGTATTTCATATTATGCTTGACAAAAGCATAACTGCAACATAATTATTGTACATCAGTGTATGATATCAGGTAAGTGGCAACAGTAGGATGTGTGCTACTTTGAATTTGATTTTTAGAAAGAGTCGAGAGAGAGACGATTACGAGAAGTGTTGAGTACGGTACGATTGAACGGAACTACGTTGTATGCAGTTACGAAGTGAAATGGTTGTACTTAATAAATGCTGCTTTGTTTTAAAAGAAGTCTTATGAATGTCAATCGAGAAGCCAACAAATGAATAAATTTTCTGTCAAGGGAATGACTTAATAGTTAATAATAATGTTTGGTCTTCTGTTCTCTGAGATAATAAATGCTGGGAAATTTTTCAAATGCCAGTGGTCAGCAAGTACATGACCTTTAATGTAGCTACTGTGAATCCGGAATTTTTTCGTTGAGGGGTTAAGTTTCTGTAATAAATTCTTGCAGGTTGCGCGTCCTCCCGGGTTAAGTTCTAAGAGATAATTTTTGAATACATTTTAATGCTCTATAAGTGAAGCAATTTATATACATACTAGCTGCGTGGTCCAGTGTTGCACGGGCTATCTCAAATAATGCGTTATTCTCTTGCGGAGAGAAGAAGTGAGGTCGCATGAGATATGTCCAACATTCTCTTCTAAATAAATAAGAAGAAAAGAGGGGTTCAATCATTCCTTCCCTGAGAACGCGTCGAAATCGACTTATTTTAAGAAACTCTCAAAAATAGTTATTTTCTAAAAAATAATAATAATACAGTGTCCCGGCGAATGATATCGTCTATCTGATTACGGAATTATTTTTTGTTTGACTTTAGTAAAGATGGAAGGACAACTGCGTGGCTCGGCGTTGCAGGCGTTCATTCATTTCGGCGTTTTTAATTAATATCTTTTTAACTAATTGCAATTTCGGAATTTAAATAGTCGAAATGAATTCCTTGGATTATTCCCGATCTTTGGTTCTCGAGACGAGCTTAACCGCTCTTAGGTTAATAATTGTTTTAGCCTCACATACATACACGTTGAATTTTAATTGTATAGATGACTCTTGCAGAAATCAAAAATTTATTGTTGCAAGCGTTCATTGATTTTGGCGTTTTTAATTAATATCTTTTTAAATGATTGTAATTTCGGAAATAAATGGTTGAAAAATGGATTCCTTCGATTAATACCCAGCTTTTGGTACATCCGACGCGTTCCTCCGTTGAACGTTAATAATTGTTTTAGCGTCACATACATATTAGGGTGGATCGCTCTTCTATGGAGAAAAAATTATTATTATTCAAAACCTACCCATGCGGAAAAGATGTTCTATGGTACGGAGATTAAGAGAAAAATAATAAAAAAAATTTAATTCAAAATTTAATACTGCCGCAAGGGGGTTGAATTTTCAAAAAAAAGGAAAAATACTTACTTTTGATTATTGATTATACGATTTTAGATTCGAAATAATTGTTTTTTTGCAATATAAATAACCAAAAGTGATGATTAATGAGTTGTGAGTACTAAGTAGTGAGTAGTATAATGTACATTGCAACATTTTATGACTCAGCTCCCCCTCCCCACACCGTCAAATCAATCCGGTTAAACAACTAGAGCAGTAGGCAGTAGTAGTCGGAATTCTTAGAAATGCTAATTCCCTTATGTGATTTCTGCCGTCAGCTAGCATTGATATCAGGACATTTTATGGATGACCAAAAAATCAGTTTTTTTTAATAACAGGGTCTATGACATCCTTCAAATCATTCGAGAAATAACGCGATAGAACGATTCATTGATACAAATGTCTGTGAAAATGTGTGTAGATTAATTACTGTTTCGTTTTGATCTTGAACCGCGTAGACGCATAGACTTTTGAGATGAATGTCGTTAATGTGAATAAAGCCTCGGATGAATTTTCGTGAGCGACATTGAACCTGAGAATTCAATTCGCGATTCTAAGCCACCTTGAGTGTCAAACTTTTCCAGGATTTGTCTTCGACAGACTTTCTCTGCAAAGTCAGCAGTTTATGACTTTACAAATTCCCATTAAGTTATTTCTTGTTAGTCACTTCACATTGCGTGTTATCTATTGGCACGGATGAATCTACATATAGCTTCTCGCATCCGGCCAACGATTTTCTTATTTCGCCTTTCAGGCTTCTGGGCCCAGTTGTGGCTCTATCCACGTGCGCGTAAAGATGACGTAGTTGAAGCTCGTTGGCGTGTAACTGGCACACAAACCATTGTAGTGGACGATTCAGGATCAGTTCCATTTTACGTATAATACCTCCTTTGACACCTGGGTTGACAGGTGTTCCGTCGCAACCAACTTTGTTACATCTGTGTCATTGTCAACGCATGACAAAAGAACTAAATATGTTATTTCCAATAATTTGCGCTTTCCCGAAATTTACAGACACGTGGCCGATGTACTCAGAGCCAGGTTCTTTTACCAAACTTATTTGTTCTTCTATTATGACTTTTCTTCTGCTGTCTTCCATTGATACCCTATTGGAAAAAAAAATTCCGGTATAAAAAAAATATACCGGCTTATGAAACACCGGTTCCAGTATGATACTGGATCCGGTATCATACCGGAACCGGTGTTTCATAAACCGGTATCATACCGGAACCGGTGTTTCATAAACCGGTATCATACCGGATCCAGTATCATACCGGAACC
>BGPR01005522.1:0-19117 GCA_013235015.1 Araneus ventricosus | reverse complement strand
AAATTTATATATATATATATATATATATATATATATATATAAATTTTACAATATTTTTGCTAAGACGCAGTGTTTTCATTGTAGCAAGCGAAGCGAGCAAGGTTTGGGTAGCAAACACGGGAGGATTGCAATCCTCCAGGGGATTGGCGATCTTTCGTGAGCAGGGGCTGAGCCATCTAGTAATAACTAATTTTATTTTAATAAATTAGATTACGCCTACTTGAGGGGGCTTATCTCTCTCCCTCCGTGGATCCACTTCCATACACATACATGGTTAATCAAACTTTTTATATTGCAATTATTTAAGTTATTGTTACGCACTTATTACATGTATTTAAGCCAGTATACTGTCTTAAATACTTCCAGTATATTTTTATACTGGTTCAAAATTTCCAGTATGTTTACATACTGGTATCAAAATTTCCAGTGTGGTATCATACCGGCTTCAAAATGTCCAGTATGGTCTCATACCGGCTTCAAGATTTCCAGTATGGTTTCATACCGGCTTCAAAATTAACTGTATGGTTTCATACCGGTTTCAGAATTTCCAGTATGGTTTCATACCGGTTTCAAAATTTCCGGTATGATTTCATACCGGCTTTAAAATTTCCAGTATGTTTTTACTGGTTCCGGTATCATTTTGATACCGGTATTTTGAATTTTTTCCAATAGGGTAGGGTCCTGTCTTTTCGCCCATCGAAGTATAAACCAAACTGGTCGTGGTCATAATCTTTTACGGCCTGAGACAATAGAGTGGTTCTTGCCGTTGTTCTCCCAAGCCGAATTTTATTTCTGTGAACAATGTACAAAACATTGCTTTCTGAGATAATGCCCACATCTTGAAGTGCAGCTGACGCGATGGCAGCGCCTCCTCGGTCGGAAATAACAAATCGGTCCAATGTTCTAACTGCAGCTAAAACTTTTGACACTACAGGTGTGACTGTGGGGAAGATTCCACGAAGTACCAATTCCGATTTATGGAGGGTTGGGAGGATGAAGCAGGAGATAAAAAAAGATGGGATTGCCTACTGCTCTAGTTGTTTAACCGTACTGATTTGACGGTGTGGGGAGGGGGAGCTGAGTCATAAAATGTTGCAATGTACATTATACTACTCACTACTCATTAATCATCACTTTTGGTTATTTATATTGCAAAAAAACAATTATTTCGAATCTGAAACCTTATAATCAATAATCAAAATTAAGTATTTTTCCATTTTTTTTGAAAATTCAACCCCCTTGCGGCAGTATTAAATTTAGAATTTAATTTGTTTTATTATTTTTCTCTTAATCTCCATACCATAGAACATCTTTTCCGCATAGGTAGGTTTTGAAATTCTGAAAAAAATATTTCGATCCACCCTAATACATATACCCAGAATTTTAATAGTTTAGATTTTGTTAAATCATTAGGTTTTATTTTCGAATTACTTTTTTATGTCTAAATTTATCGACCTATGCGTTATTTTCCTATTTTTATAGGAGGACAAATTCATTTCTAATAGAAAAGAAATAATATTTCATTATTTATTGTGTTAATGCAGTAAAGCCTGCTTTTAACGACCGAGAAAGCATATTTTTATAGACAGGTTTTCATTTTAGACAATTTGACGATTTGCGCATCCAATGTTTATGTGTGTGTGCATGTATTAATATGCTAACATATTCTGTTGTGCTTATTGAATCATCTTACAAATAATCACTGATATAAAATTGTATTTTAAAATATATAAAATATACAATTTTACATACTGATTTAAAATTTTTTCTCTACATATTTTTAAGAATTTCAAAATGTGAATTTTTGTTGAAAGCTTTGTTGGCATCGTCATTTATGGCACTTTTAAATCGCTTTCTTAGCAATCCATTTTACATTTTTTCACAGCATCCCTAATGTCTCTTTTTTTCCAAGAAAGTAGCTACCGTCGACTGAAAAATTCCCTTTTTTAGCAGCATCAACTTGCTTTAGTTCTTGATCGATTTCAAAATTATTTGCATATTTTCTTCAAGTGCGAATGATATATGCCGCGCCATCCTAGATTCAAGGTGATAACACATCAGAAGCAAATTTAAAGGAACGATTGGTCAGTACCAAGTCCTAAATGTAAGTTAACAAATTCGTGCTGCCCACCAGGAATCAGAGGCAATCTAACATTTGTGTACATCCAACCTTTATTCTCCCGGATCTCCCAGTTTCAATAGGCTACGGTTTCTACCATTGACTATTTTTCCAACCGATTCCCCTGTCTTTTGACATTCTTGACCATAGAATGTGGTTTTCCAAGAAAGAGCATCGGGATTGTACTGTACTACCTTTCTAAAGTGGTAAAATGATCGTTATAGACAGGTGCGTCTTAAAATTTATAATCGTTATAGGCAGGTTGAGAATATATTGAGTAAATATTAATTCCATCGAGACCAAAGAAAATATCGTCATGGGCAGGTATATCGTTATAGACAGTATCGTTATGAACAGGCGTCACTGTATTTTCATATTTGTCTTAAATAGATTTGGTAATTAATTTTTAATTTCAAATTCAATAATTAATAAAGTCTTTTGTATCAAACTTTTCATGATTCCTCAAATCGAGAATTTTTCTCAAAACTTTGAATAAAAAAATTAACGAAGGTATTTTAGTTAGTTTTCTTCACAAGGATTTGATATGAAACGTGTCTGAAGAAATGTTAGAAATCTGTTTTAGAAACAAATCATTTTTTCTCAGTTAATTAAATTTCAATATTCATGAATCACCAGCTTCATCTTATATAACCTGCATAGCCACCCTAGCAAAGACATTAGAACATATATTTCCGTTGGGAAATATATTTCCAAGAAATATTATAAATTACCTCATGAAAAGCAATGGGATTAAGCGGGCCATAAATGTTAACATTAAATATATAATCTTTTACGAAAATTCAAAGACCCCGATCGTTATGTTAACACAAAAGCCCCAGACTGCAATGTTGTGTCAAGCGAAATTGCCCTTTTAGACCGCATTCATTATACAACGACTAATGACACTTCGCAACAAGTTTTAGGGAACGAAACAACCTTCTCTTCAGAATGGGGAGTTTTAAGTCTCTCGTCATGTTCGCTTGTGTTTTGAGAGGTTAATGAAAACAAGCAATTTCCGTTAGGGGGTTACGGGTATAAAAGGGAGAGTTATTGATTAGTCGCAGTGTCTTTACGGATCACGTCATGGAATCATTGTGCTTTTTTGCAAGGTTTGATGATATAACTGCATAATGTTTCTTTTCGAAAATGCGTATTGACAAAGTAAACGGAGAATTCTCAGCAACGTATAGCTGTCAATTGAGGTTGGATATAAATGGGTGCTTCGATGTGTTTTTTCTTCTAGTCGGATGAGAACGATCTTCATAATATAGGTAACATTCATTTTCAGAAAATTCAGTTTAAAACTAAGAGGTTATATGTATGCCTGAAGAACCTTATAATTGAAATAAGAATTTCATCATTTAGCATAGAGCATTTAGTTATTTAAAATAAGGCTTTTCCATAACTCTTTAGAACCTTGAGGCTCGTATTGACATTTGGCATCAAAATTTTTTTTTGAATTTGTAAGATTACATTGAAGATTCAATGTTTTAAGATACAGAATCTATAATGTACATTACGAATTTCAAAGTAGTTTTAAAACACCTATTTTTAGAATGTGAAGCTAGAGTCCCAAAATTGGGCTCTTGTATATTTGTGTTGAGAACCAATTTTTCACGTGATTTGGACTTCACTTTTTTCGCATGTCTTCGACGAGGACAGATGACCATTTTCATTAAACAATCGATCTGGCTTTCATGAAATTAAATATATGGAATGAGTTGTTGAAATTAAAGAGTGTATATTTTGCAGCATACATTTTTTGATTAGCTCCCAAATCTTTTAGTTTTTAAGTCAAAATGCTGCTGTCTCATTTTCAAGGTAAGCATAACCGTCTGGCAGAATATAATCATTTCTCCTCTTGCCAGGAATGTGCGGAACAGATAATTGTCGCCAACATTGCAGGCAAACGACACTGTATGCAGTGTCTTGCATACGGTGGATTCCCATGACTTTCAACCCGCTATAGCTCCTCGTGACCAGCCCGAACCCCGAGGATTGATCAAAAAGACCACTCTGAAATAAACACAAATAAATACGTCTCTCCTATCCTTAGATATATTATCGGTATTTTCTCCCAAAAGGAAGAGGTTTATTCAAGTTACTGCCATTTTAGATAATTGTTTACAATTGAAAGCAGTATGAAATGTCTTTAACAACTACAAAATTGCAGAGAATGGAATCTATTCACTGATTTGCTGCAGAAAGGTTCACACGTTTTAGAGAATTTCCGTGGAACTACAAGATAACCTGTAAAATGAAAGTTCCAGGAAGAATGAAAGGCTGAGTTTCTAAATGAACTTATAGATCACACTGAGAAACCTTTCAAATATTTCTGTTCCTTTCTTTTATATGGCTAATAATATTTATTACATTTTCTGTTATAGAGAAATCAGAAATTTATGAAAATTACGTTATCTGAACATTCAAAGAAGCAACATCATGTATTTATTTATTTAATAAATATTTGCCTTTTTATACAAACATTGCACTGCAAAACTTTCTCTTATAAAACATTGTGCTCATCGTTACTCGACACTTAATGTGTGTCGACAGATACCATAATCTTTATCGCCTGTTTTTACTACCATCTAAGCATCTCTGCTAAGATGCTTCTACTCTTTAAAGGACTCGATTATTGTATTCGTTGTCTTTGCCTTCCGATTAGAGTCATGTTATGTTTAGTATTTTAAAGTTTAGTTCTGATTAAGTTTCAATTTTGTTTAATACATTTGTTTAGTTAACTTGCTGTTGTTTTTCATTGAGTTCAACTCCAAAGCTTGACAAAGAAGTGAGCATTTAAATTATTACCACAGCGATACAAATGGATCATGCGGCATTTTGATAAATATTTATCGAAAATTGCTAACTTATAGAAAATATTCTACTCAAGCATTTATCACTTTCCAGGATTTATAAGAGATGGACAACTATTCAAATTTTTGTGATTAATTTTGTCGTAATGAAAAAATAACGAAATTCCCAACAAGAAAATGAAAAAATTTTCTTAACTTAAAAATATGAAAATACACTCCGTTCATTAAGGAAGGAGAAGAGTTCGAACATTTATAGTTTTTCGAATATCACAAGCCAGTAAAAGGAACCAAACTTTAAACAATACATCCTTGAAACCAAAATTAAAAAATATACCAGAAATGTTTATTCTTACAAGGAGTTGAAAAATGCCATCATTAGAATTCCAGGAAAAGTACTTTTTCGCAAATGAAGCATCATGAAGTTCATCGTTAATAATGTTCCATATAGCTTACATTAACCTTTCGAAATCATGCCTTCAACATAATGCATAATTATATACCAAATCTAATTTTAAATCAACTTAAATGACATTTTCCATTGCGTTAAAGCTAATAAAAAAGTGAAATGTCGTTACTACAAGAGAATTTCGGAGTGAAATCGATTATTTTCGTGTCAATAAAAGAAGATTTATTTCTTGAACTTGCTAATTGCTTCTTCTATTTTTAAAGAATGTCAAACAAAGTACCTGGAAGCAATGATTGTGCTTTTTTCCATGGTTTAAAGGCATAAATGTTTAATGTTTCTTTTCGGAAATGCTTGTTGACAGAGAAAGCTAAGAATTCTCGGAAAGGATTCGAAACTAGTAGTTCTAAGATGTGTTTTTAAAACTCCTGATTTAAAGAAGCTATTAACTTGAGTCTCTTCAATAGATTACGTCCATTTTAGAAAATTAAAATGTATATGGTCATTACTAAGGGGCTAAACGAAATTGTTGTTCAGGATAAAATAAAAACAACCAATAATGTGATTGTTAAGGATAAGTTATCAGTGTCTTGTCAGTTACTTTCATTTTATCTAGTTTGTTTGATTACATAGAAGGAAGAAGCTTTTTCTTGTTGAGGTATCAGACTACGTTGAAAGACGGCTTTCGGTCGAAATTCACTATTTTTTATGGTTTTACTTTAAAGCACATTTATTTAGCTTTTTAAATCTCGGTATATTCTATTTCTACGATTAATAGAAACGGAGATATAGAATGTTTTATAAAACACGGTAGCTAAAAACTAAACTGGAAGTTGGCAGATTTCCTTCGTTATACTAAAAATACCCCATTCTGAAATATAAATGAAATTGCCTTTCACTTATTTTAATTTATTATATACTCCATCTGCAACCCACATCAATTTGAATAAGTGTTTGAGTTTTAAAAACTTTCGGTGTGACAATTTTGCCAAAATGCACGTTTGTCGAATAACAAACTTCACGTTTTGGGACATCGATAGCTTTACTACTGTTTAACGATGGATTTATAGTCTTATGAGGACTATGTCAAGAATTGGGAATAGTTTCTAGCCGATATATACATTGAAACAATATCTTAACCTCGATAACCAGAGAATTGTTACTTCTAACAAACAGTCTTTGGCAGGAACAAAAAATGCAAAAAAATATTACGGTTTATGAGAAAGAAAAAATGTGATAAGATTGTGAATAAAAAAGGTATATCCTACAAATGCGACAAGATTTTTAAAAGAAGGTAAATAAAAGAATTTTTAATGGAAAGCACAAATTAAAACTTTAAATGCGTTTTTTGAAAAACTTATATTTTGTCAAAAGTTACTTACGCAAATCACGATATCTGACAAAATTATTAATATATATTTTGAAATGTTGGATGCACGTTGTCTTAAGTGTAATAAAGGCAATGAACTAGATATATAGTTCTGATATCAATAGTTTTTTTTATTTAGAGCAGCTTAATGTCGATTATACCTGTGCATTTTGTGAAATTTTGAATAAGAGAATACTCGACTTGCCATAACATTCCTGTAAATGCAATTGTTTCTTAGATCCTAGTTCATCGCCTTCACCATAGCTGTAAGTGTGCTGTGTAGAGAAAGAATTTGAATAAATGGATTAGAATTTCTGCTAGTGTTTTGCTTATTGCTCTAAATTTAACCATTTTTTAAAATCTGAATATCCCATTTTAATAATCTCAAGTGACATAAAATTTCCTGACTGATATTAATCATTGTTTTGAATCTTATTGTCATCAATCAAATTAACTACAATTGAACATTGGAACTCTTTTCAAAAATTATTTCCCGCACGCAGTCAGATACATTAACTTTAATCAGAAGTAAGGTGCAAAAGTTCTCTTAATTTTATTTCAAAACATATGAGGAAACACCAATTCTCAATACAATAAAGTGGTTTCTCGTTAACTTTAATCACTGGTAATGTAAAAAAAAATGCTCTTAATTTTGATGTTCAAAAGTCTGAGGAAACACCAATTCTCAATAAAATAAAGTGGTTTCTCCTTAACTTTAATCGCTGGTAATGTAAAAAAATGCTCTTAATTTTGACGTTCAAAAGTCTGAGGAAAGTCGAATTCTCGATAAAATGAAGTAGCTTCATGAAGGTAATTCGAACAGTTAAATGGATAGCGCAAATGCTCTTATTATGGTAAAAGTATTGCGATAACAAAAAAGTTGTTTATAAAAGTATTTACCTTCCTGTAAAATTGTTAATATTTGAATTATTCTATTATGAAAATATATTGGTTGATGTTAATTACCCAAATGAAGTGAATAAATAATCCAGTGACAAATTCATAGAGATATTGTTTTTTTGTTCTTAGCATTGGCATTTAATTAATTATGGTATTTGCTATGTTGACAAATGAATGTCTGTGATTGTAAATTTTAAGTATAACCAGCTTATCCCGAGCAGAGCATTTATGCTTCGTTATATATACACCACGAATTTTCTGCCATATTGACGCACTATGGCTCACGCTCGTCAAAAGTACAGAGCATATCAACTATCGTCAGAAAAAACCAATCCAAGCTGGCGCATTAACTATCTAAGAAAATTCGCCAAGTCAAAAAAGCTCCAAGTAGTGTGCGTATAACAGAAAAGTACACAATATACAATGTTCAATATGCAAATTCTGTGATCATGAATCTTAAAAAAATACTATGAACTTTTGATTAGTTTTTTTGAAGATAAATTCGGTTATAAAATCATTTTATGCTTTCATTTTGTCAAATGAAAAATTAATTTTACACAAAAAACCCTAATGAAAATATATTTTCCGTGCAGATTGTTATTGTCAGAAGCTAGAAAATAAAGCCATTATTTCCACAATTTAATAGTCAACGAATTTTCTTTAAGTTTTTTAATTTATCGTCATTTTTTTCAACCAAGCAAAACATAGACTGTCTTTACCATTCCATATCTTCCATAAGTATTAATGCAAGATACATAATACCCTCAGGCTGGAGAAAAAAATGTCTCGCTCAGGCAAAACGGTATCACATTTATTGGTTTTCCAGATTGTCCAATCCGACATATTAACGCAGCGCAAACTAACAGTCAGAATTTTCACAAGGCAAGAGAAAAGAAAATACAACGTGGCTAAATAGAAAGCTACGGAGGCAGAGAAGAGAAAAGAAAAATTCGACGTCTATTCATTCCTGCGGTCAAGCTAACAGACGAAGTTTTTTTAGCCTCAGGGTTGGGACAGGGTTTGCGCTCTATTCCGCGTTTAGTTCGTTAATATCGCTGGCTCTAATGAACCGATAAGGTCCGATCTCTGGGCAATGCTTCAGGGTCTTACTGTCAAACATAAACCATTTACTTCCAGTCTTACGTCTGTTTCAGAAAACTTTTTCTTTCTTTCCATGACGCAGTTTATATTACGGGGTCGCATTAAAGACGTGCCGGAAATTACTTCGGCAAAGAAAAATGGAAAAGAGAAAAACAAGGTCTATAAGACGTTCACTGTATCTCCGATACATTTTTTCTCTTCTTGGACTGTTACTCAATTGCAAGTATGAGATAGCATATGACACGTTTTGCTTTTATCTCCTTTATAGAGGACTTTTTATATAAGTTTTCGAAGTCTAATTTTATAAGAAATATAATTACTAAGTATTTCAATACTTCTAGAAAAGTTTCAATTAATGTTGTTAGAATCGTGATTATTTGTACAGGATGTTCAGAAACAACTTTCAACAACCCTCGCATTTCTACGCAAGGCTATTCAGCGGCTAGAAATCTTATACAGTTGTAATTCTCATCATTTGATAATGATGTATCTGACCGTGAGATAATTGTGCTCTATTCCGTGTTTAGCGCGTTAATATCGTTGGTTCTAATGAACCGATAAGGTCCGATCTCTAGACAATGCCTCAGGGACTTACTGTCCAACATAAACCATTTACTTTCAGTCTTACGTCTGATTCAGAACACTTTTTCTTTCTTTTCATGGCGCGGTTTAAACTACGGGGTCGCATTCAAGAAGTGCTGGAAATTACTTCGGCAAAGAAAAAGGGAAAAGAAAAACAAGGTCCATAAGACGTTCACTATAGGTCCCGTTGTGCGTTTTTCACTTCTTGGGCTGTTAATTATAATCACAAGTATGAAATAGCATATGTCACATTTTGCTTTTATCTGGAGAACTTTCTATATGAGTTTTCAGAGTTTTATTTCATAAAAAAATATAATTACTATTTATTATGTTACTTCTAAAACACGAATTTGAATTATTTCTGTTAGATTCACGATTATTTGTATAGGCTTTTCAAAAGCAACTATCAGCAACTCTCGCATTTCCAAGCAAGGCCAGCAACCTTATACAGGTGTAATTCAACTCATTAGCTAATGGTGTATTGGGCCTTGAGATAAATCAGATAAATACAATTTAGAGGACACTTTTGGAAAAAAGCACAGAAATTTAGCTTTGCAAGTTTTTGATAGAAGTAATTTTTCTACATCTTTTTGCTATTTCTGGCTGTATAATTACATTTATACTTCTTCTTGAAGTGCCGGCCTAAAATATTTGCATAAAAAGTCATTCTATGATTTGGTAAGCACGCCTTTCAGAAATTTATCTTCAAAAAAAGCTTTTAGAAAAAGAATGCACTGCAACTCAGAACTCAACAACTAGGTTCTGAAAAGCGTAAAGCTTCTATTTAACCTCATGTGGAAACATAAATCACATTCAACGAAATATGAGAAGTAGGATGATGTGATGTAGGTTTATTTATACTTAAAACTAGGAAATTCTTGGGGCATCTGCAAACTTTATTTATTGGGTTTCCGACCTAAAACTAGAGATACATTATTATGGTTTCACGATTTGAAATAGCCTGCATCTGGACAAAATGTGCATGCTTTTAGTCAAAATTTACGATATATTGTTTTGAAACTAAGTCATAAGTTTCTAAGTCTCCAAGTGTCAACATTTCAAGTATATATTTTCCTTAGAATTTATAGAACGGGTAAGCGATTAAAAATTAGTTTTGGCAATATTTTATTGCCAAAGTAAAGTGTGGTGAAGTTTATTATAAATTATTTTTTTGAAGAAGTCGAAGGTGTTTTGAAGTATTAAGTAGTTAGCTATACATAAACATTAGATTTTTGGGAAAAACTCAAACCACTAATTGTTTTCAATCATGTTACGCTTAAAGCAACTACGTAGCAAATATTAAATAAAAAATTCTATAACGAATTTAAGCGAAACATTTCGTTTTTCTTCGACGATGGTTTTTTTCACGAATTCCAACCCCTCACTACTTTGAATTTAAAGTCTGAATCATAATGCTCATACATACAACCATCTTTTTGACTGAAACGCTTGATAAACACACTACTGAAAAGTACTCAGTTACTAATAAATGCTTTATAGCTAGAGGAAAAAAAATTGACTAAATGAAATATACAGTAAAAAGAATGAAAAAAAATTAACAAGACTGGTGAACAAGTGAAGCAAAAAGAGTAAAGTATAGTCTTCTTTTTTAAAATTGACGAAACTTTCTATTATATATATTTACTATTATAAATTTCTTATGTATTTACAAATGAAAAAAATGCTATTCATAATCATGTTAATATAATGGTGACATTTTATAATAAATCTTCTTTCAAATTTGAAGGAATATAAAGCAAATTCTGTAGATTAGTATCATTAGAAAATTTTTGTAACAAATTAATATTTCATGATATGCAAAATTTTCTTTAAAATTTTGGAAACATTGTCGAATTTCTCAATCTTAAAAATAATAACTTCAGAAAAATAAAAAAATTATTTTTTAAATATGTTATGCGCATTAATGAAATTACTAACCTAAATGAGTAAGCTCCTAAATTATATAAAAATATGTTGATTTGTTTACAGTAAATTAACGAAAACAGTCTTTGACTTAATAGTTAATATCTGTAGACATAAATGAATGTAATAAATTCCATTGTTGGAAAATGTTAACGAGATAAATAAAGAACACTTTCTCTGTGATTAAATCACCTTTTCTCAAATGATCCATTATTCTCTGGAAGACTCTTCAGACGTGGGAAGAAAATCCTCGACCAAAGTTTTGAAAGGTTATAAGAATTGCTAAAGCAAATGCTCAAGTAAGCAAATGCAAATTACTTCCAACCATCATCCATGCCTGATGAAATAAAGCCAGCGGCAAATAGATTTAAGTTTTTTTATTTATGATCCAATAAGTATTAAGAGATGAATTTTGCGTATAAAAGTGAATCCCATTATGCAAGACAAATAAGATCTGCTTCTCGCAGCATTTGCAACGATTCCTACAACAATGCAATAAACATATTTATCTGTTCAACAAAATCTTGAGTAAGCTAAGCGACATCACAGTAGCTCAGGCACGATATTTATATTCTTGACTGTGAAGCATGTAATTAATTGTCTAATAATTATCACTGGATTTTCAGTAGAATGCAGTTCATTAGCAGCAATTTATGTTTGCTATTTTAAGCAATGAAGATGAGAGTTATGAATCATGGTCATTATCATACATTTTTAACTTATTTAAAAATGGTATTTCGAATCGAAACTTCAATGGGTGTTTTTTGTTGTTTTCTTTTCTTTTAATATTGAAACCAAAAGATGTAAATTTCCGATTTTGTATCCGTATACTTTTGCTTTCAACAAATATAAATATTGTCTTTCTGTATTACAACTGAAAGTTAAATAAATACAGCAATGGACATTGAAAGCGCATTACTTACATTTTTTTAACGAATGGGTCAGTATGACTTTAAATTGACTAGATAATACGGCTGTAAAGAAGACAATTTTGGAGTATTTACAATAGCAACGCATTGCTTTTGCTATTGCGTCATCCTTTATTTGTTTGTATGAGCCTCGTGCATTAAATATGACAACATATAGGAAGGCGTTTTTCCATTGCCTGTTATTGTATATTATGATAGATAATTTTATTCTCGTCGGTAGTTTCCCATTTTGATCTAGTATTGGAAAAATTCCATTATGAATAAAGAATTACTGGTTAGTAAATTGAGTAGAATATATGACGTTTTGAGTTTGTTTTTATTAGTAATATTTACATTTCGAAAGGAAATTAATATTTTCTTACAACGGAAATATACCTTTTATTTACAGAATAAAAATTGTTTATATTTCCAAAAAGTCTGATTAATATACATCTGTTTTTTTGTGTAAGAAATTAACACAATACTTAATATTAGAATTATATTTATTAGTGTTAATACATATTTAAGAAAATATGTTTAAAAATAGGGAGGCGTGTATTGTGGATCAAATATACAGAATTGTATTTTATGCTTAGAAAATATTTTCTTTATGATCATTTTAAAGAATTGTCTCAAATAATAGATTATTTTTTGTAGAACTCAGACTAATATTACCTTATGTATTTTGTGAGTAACAAATATATTCTCATTCTTTTTGCCTTCCCTTCGTAGTATGATATATAAAGTATTTGTTAATATTCATAACTGCCGTATGTTTTATCTGGAACACCACTCGCTGTATTACACATACATTCAAAATAATTAAATAATTCATATCTAAAAGTTAAATCATCGGTTTTTATTTAACAAATTCAATTAGATTATACACAAATTATATTTCCTAGGTCCGATATTTTTATACTTGTATAAAGATTAAAGTAAATAATCAATGGATTGTATAGAGCGTCGCTAATAGTTCTAGCTATTATATATGCCCTCACATAATAAGAATACAACTCTTCAATCATCTAGTTTCATCTACTTGCACAGGAATGATTCATTTTGCTACTGAACCATGCGATGCAGTATACCCGCATAATGTAGTGTACTAGGTGAATCAGCTCGGAAGAAGGTTCTTCTGTTCTAATGTACAATCTTAATATTCTGTTAGAAGTCGTTAAACATCTTGTGTGAGAAGTGGTCCCTGGGTCACGTCGGGACAGATCAGAAGAACAAACGCCGTTTAAAACTGCATAGGATATATCTAATAGATACTTCTCATATTTGCTCAAATCTTTGGCCGTTAGCAGGTCACAATAAACTGGCTTAAAGTTTACTACTGGCAAGTTTCCACAGTTCATCAGATTTTTCCCTATCGGTCTAGGATATGTGCGGGGACCAGTTGTTTCACCGTTAAGGTATTCAAATACATGTCTTAGAAGGAGCTCGTTGAAATGTTAATGACACTGTAAAGATTTTTTTAATTCTTACTCAATTGACAATGACACCCGATTTGTGCCCTGAATTTACTATGGTGTCATCACATCATGCCCCTGTAATGTTTTTAGCATTAACTTTCTTTTTCGTCAAACAGTTTATGATATGTGTGCTGATACAAAGTTCCAAACCTGACTTAGGAGTTACGTGGTCAAAGTATTGCTATTCTGGTTCTATTACAATTGATAAATTTTCCTCTACAATTTCTGTTCAGCAAAATTTATAACCTGCCTTTATTTGGCAAAGTTTCTTGTCTTTACGACCATCGAACAGTTAATTATGATGGACTGGTAGACCATTTACCCGCTATTAGAAAATGATTGTCCTTTTTTCTAATTTTTATTATTTTTAGTAAAAAATGGGCGTTTTTGGCAGTTTCTTGAAACTTTGCCTATCTTGAGGAGTTAAAAGATACTGATCAGTGAAAATGAAATTTTGCACAGTTACTATTGACAGGATCATGAACTATACTGCACTATTAGAAATCCATAATCCAAAATTCGATTTTTTCGGTCCGCTCTATTGCATAACGTTTTAAAGGACGCTGGTGCAATAATTTCTTTCAGCCATTGTTTAATGGTCTTTTGGAGTTGCTCTCTGCAGATTACTTAATGGTAAGTTTGGTGTTGAATAATATTTTCATGCAAGATGAGATAATATTGGAGAGCAGAACTATATTTGCAAACGTAATATTCATACACAATGCCATGAAATAACCATTGTTTGAAATTGCAAACATCCTCATATTTTAGGCAAAATTTGAAATAAAATTTGGAATGATTTAAGAAATTCGTGTCCAGTTGCTTGGAATATTATTAAGAACAAAAGAATTTTGAATATTTTTATTTTATAAGTACTTTGGTAAAAAATTATTAATTTTAAATCGCTTAAAACTTTACAAGGAAAGCTCACATATTTATAGACTTTTGAAATCATGTAAAGAATGATTTTAAAAATGTATTTACTCATTATTTCAGCTGAGGCTTTCAAATAAATGGAATACTTGTATTAAGGCTCTTCAAAAGAATTACTGTTTTATTTAAAACAAACCCCAAAGAAATAATTATATCATTGTTTCTGCTTTTCAATACAGAATATCATCGAAATACAGCTCATGCTCTTGTTCCGTAATACAGTAATCATTATGCTGTATTAAGTGTTCTGGTTTATAATTATAGCCTTACATACGTTAAAATATGTACGGAAAATCAACTACTACCTCTTCCAGAAAATTATGTTTATTTGAAATCTATGCATTTTAAGAATCGAGTTCAACATTTCGGAGCAAAAGGTAGTAACAGGGCTTTCACTAGAATTTAAAAGACAAGTATAACTTACTTGCTGCAACAAAATGCGAAAATTGCTTTGTCCCCTGTTGAATTCGGATATCCATAAAACACACAATGTTATCAATTTTTACATGTCAGCATTTTTTCATTTAACTGAAATTCCACGTAGTCCATTCAACGAAGAGTTTCAAGAAAACATAATATAGTTTTGAAAATTGTTACACATGTTCCTGAGAGTTTCTTGATGAACATACTAAAAGTCCCCGGTACTGGGGAAAGCGCTCAGGCCGCCATATTTGATTTTATCCCCCTGTTTTAGTTTTTCTGGAATATTTCGAAACCTATTAAGTTTTCAACTTACAGTTCAAATAATAAATTTAAGAGTGTAAAATTCCCTACAAATACAAACGTTTATTGTTTGTCCAGCTTTAGTAATTTTCGAGATAATGGGTCTCAAAGTTTGCCGCCATCTTGGATTTCATGCCTCATTTTTAGTTTTTATTTAATATCTCGAAAACTGTTCAATTTTCAAATCAAATAGGATTTTACAAATTAAAGTGCGTACATTTCCCTACAAATGCAAGCTTCAATTTAGCATTTTTAGCACGTTCAATTTAGTAAAATCTAAGCATATGAGATTTTAGCAGATGATCTGATGCAGCAGTAATTTAGATTGATAATTAAAAATAAATGCATATACCTTAATATTCTTAAAATCAATATTTTCCACTATTAAAATATATAATTATGATTTAATGTTTCCGAATTTAATATAAATTGTAAATTTTAAAAGACAATTTTAAAATAATTTATTTGAAGAAGCAGAAAATTAGTCGAAATTTAATTTTTCTAAACAGATTATATCCAGAGAAAAAATTGCAAATAAAACATTCACTATTTATTAATGATGTATCTAACTGTGAAGAAACTATCAAAACTTTCAGACAAACTAAGAAATTTCAATTCTTTGAGAACATATTATTGGTTTTATTATGATTATTTACACTTTTCCCACGATCGCAAACATCTGCAACAACGAAAAATATTGGTATGTTTAGAAAAATTATTCATCTTTGCAATTTAATGAGATAGCGTTTCTGCATATTTCATCTTAAATTACGAATCTGCCGTGTCTATTGTATTTTCAACTCAAAACAAAAACATTTATACCAAGTGTACACAGATACGTTAAAAAAATCCACATCATGCTTTTAATTAATAAAATATATAAATTTTCGAATTCACATTGACAAATTATTTATCAAAGGAAACAAAAAAAGATTTATTTCAGGGCAGCAAATTCTTTTTCATAACAAGAAAATTTTATCTTTGATTTTGGACCGTAAAATATGTATATAGATATCTTCTTTCAATATAAATCTTTCGTCACACTTCTATTTTTGGATCGTTGCTTATTGATCGATGAGCACGGAATTTATCGCATTTGTACTAAATGAACCGTGATACTTTTGACCCATTCAACATTTTTTTCTTATTGGTAACAGCTGGTCACCGTTTATATGATCTCTTTTGAAGATTTCAACTGATTAACACTGAAGTTAAGGGAAGGAAAACGAAACTATTATAAGAAAGGTTTTGATTTTAACTTCGAAATTTTTATTTAATGTTAATAAAAATTTTCTAAACTTTTCATCATGGAAAGAACTAATGATTAAATACCTAAATTAAATTTTTAGTTTCTGCAAGAAAAATACAGTTATTAACACCTACATTACAGTTACAAAACCTACATAAGCAAGTACTTTTTAATACATACTTCAAATGATATCTCTGAAATACTTATCATAGAATTTAAATTCTTTATTTTTAAATCGCATGGTTGTTACTCATAATTAATGGATGTCACAAAAGAAAGAAAATTAAGAAAAATAAATTTCAAATTAAATATTTATTTAAAATCCATTATTTAAAATTATTTACATAATTAAAATAATTGCATTCAAACTTTCTTACTTTTAGCTGAGCCATATTAAGTAAATTTCCTTTTAATTATTAAATTAACAAAATAAAGAATATGAAATTCTGAAATTAGAAATATCTAATTCAAACATAAACATTAAATTGTTTTCTTATTTATTGATTACTATTCTTATATAAAATAAAGCAGTGTATGTGTCTATCATCGTGTTCCTATTACAAATTTTCAGTTTTTACCAATTTTTGGCACATGTTTTCTTCAAAGCAAGAAAATAATCACTACCAACTTTTCAAAGCCCAAAAATTAATTAAAATCTCAGTTAATTAAAAATGAAGCAAGATTTTAATGTATATCCTAGATATCTTCCAAAAATATTATCTCACAAAAAATATTTTCACACCATCTTAAAGTTTAAAAAATTAGCTTTGCAGTCACACTTCTTTTATTTCCTTCCATTTTTTCTCTAATTTTAATAAACTTTTAAAAATTAATTTTAATCACACATATAGGAAATTTAAGTACATGACCTACAAGAATGCAGACGATGGACGGTTTCTAGAGCACATAAAAAATGCAGAAAGAATATTGAAAAAAAAATGATTAAAAGCAGACAATTAACAATTTATATCAAATACAATTATTGATTTGTCTCAAATATTCAATTTTAGCTGGAATGATTTTGAAATATTTTTACGAGAGTGAAAATAGATCATTTTGCTCAAAGTGTCCTGTCTACCAACAGCGTTTTGAAAAAGACCGAACAATGTCCTGGTTTCCTGCTGGTTATTTTATAATTATTCAACGAGTCAAAATTGAATGCAAGTATCTCAAAATATAGATTATATAAATACGCCTTACTTAGCTCAGCAGGTATTTTCTAGTCCTAAGCATACACGAAATATTAACTCACCGTTAATTTCAAATAGCCGTCCGCGGCGACCAGATTTTTCGCCGGGAATATGATTTCAAATCAATCTTGCATCATTTTATATTCATGGTTCACTTAGAAACGGAATTTTAAACTTCAGATTGTAGTAGATATTTATTCCATATTCTATTCGTGACTTTGAACCTCTTCTGTTCACAGCATACACAAATGTTCCTAATAGAGTCAAATAACTGACATGTCATGTAACATCTAATTCCATTTTATTTTGTCGCCACTTTCACTTTCTTATTCCTCTTGTAAAATATGCATTTGATTTCAACATTAAAATTGCGCAGGATATTTTATGGCCAGAGGCATGTTAGTTGGATTAAAAAATTCTGAGAAAAAAATGAAAACATAGCAAACATAGCCATTTAGCTTACTGTATATATATATATATATATTAATGTAAGCAAAGCAATATCTCGGATAACTTGGTTTGCAGATTTCACAAAAAGTTTGATGAAATAAAGTATGAAAGCAAAATGTATTAGGATATTTGTTAGATTGCAAAAAATGCAACTACAACATTTTTCGGTTTTACCAGTAACTTTAAATAATTTAAATTTTCGCCACCAAAGTTTCTTTATTATCTTGTGGCATCTTAGGCAAGTTTTAAATTTTCAACGGTAGTTTTTTACAGTTTTACTAAATATCTTAATTTTTCATATTTATTTTTTTAGTAATAAACTTAATTATTAATTGCTTTAACTTTTTATGTCATTTCCTTTAATGTTTCAAGGTTTATTAAATTATAAATTACTTTATTTAATGGATCTATTTTCTCGCCATTTTGATCGGCGGATGTTTTCGTGTGTGAAAAGGTTTACGTCGCCTGACTGGGAGAGATTCCTTTGTGTGATTTTTGAATCTGACTTGTCTGTACGTCCAAGAAGAGTGGTTGCAGCTGCGGGGCCCGAGGGCCGTTAGGCCTCTCGGTGCTTACCTCTGCAGTTATTCCGATGGTCCCAAAAAGAAATGGTTAAAATCTCCAGCAAAATTTATCCATGACATACCCTAGGATTATAAATAGTTCGGTTTTCTATGACGCGTATTGAATCGATTCAGAACTGAAGCTGAATTTGTTCAAGTTTGGAATTGCGATTTTGTAATCCGTATGTGTTCGTTTTGAAAATATGTTAGCGACATAACTGAGACATAATGTGCCATTCACAAAGTCAATTGCAGTAATTTCTTCCTAGAATGGAATTTTCAGTTATATGGTGGCATAGGGGGTGAAAGAACCCTATATCTCAAAACTATTCCTGATAAATTTTCTTGAATCACCTGTGGATCACTAGGAAGCTTGCCGTTTGTGTTTCATAATCATTATTACTGACTAT
>BGPR01005521.1:69926-92686 GCA_013235015.1 Araneus ventricosus | reverse complement strand
ACCACAGTTATTCCTGTAAAAGTAACATTAAACTTTTTTACATCGAAATCCTTAATTTTGGTGGAACTGTGGTTGCCTTCGATAGATTCTTGGCTTCAGAATCTTAGGCATGAATACGAAACTTATTTCAAGGCAGCATACGCATACTGGTGCAAGTAAATTTGGCGGTGTAAATTTTTAACAAGATTTCTAATGAATATTTACAATTTAAGTCATTCAGAATTTAGATATGACATCAAAAATTAGTTCTTTGTTGCTTTTTCTCCAGTAAAAGCATTAGTAGAATTCATTTCTCAGGAAAGCTTAAATTTATAAAAAAAAATTGGATGTGCAGAAATTGGATTCATGAATCTCAATCCAGAACTTTGGGATAGGGACGATTCTTATTTTAAGTTATATGAAACATTCAGGGGAAACTCAGCATTGTCAATGAAACAGCCGAAAGAGGGGTAAAATTTATGCAAGCTTTTCATCGCCTCTTAACTGTGGATGAAGAGCAAAATCAATTTCTTTTTCAAGACCACAGAAAGCAGTACCCGGACTGCACAAGAAGGCTATTCTTAAACGCGAACATTTATTTCAATGCATTATTAAAAACTGTTCATATTTTAGTTTTTAATATATTATCAAAAATTTACTATTAAAAGTGTAAATTATTATATCAAAATAATACAGTTTCATTATATGAGTAACAAATACACAATTTTAAATGTTTAATTTAAATCAATTTTTTCTTTGCTGACAGGTGACTTTTTAGAGCACTCAGACCAAATTGGCGCACTATATGCGCCATCCCTTTTTTCTCAAACTCTACGCTTATTTAATTATATACATCATTATTTTTTATAGTATAATAAGATTAGAGATTGAATGGATGAATGACACAGACGTTTGTGTTCGAGTTTGATTCTCTATAATTCTTCGTGAACCGGATTGTCCTCCACGTCAGTCAGATTCTTGGTCGCTGTACTCAGTCACTTCTCCATTAATATATAATGCATCAGATTCTTCCTCAACTTCTCTCTCCTTGCTTAATTCTTTGAAAGCAGCCAGATATTTCTCTGTAGGGATAACTTCCCGCTGTTTCCTGATAGCCAGGTTGAGTTATGGAGAGCCTTTCATGCACTTTCAAGTTCGATCAGGCCAAACTTCCTTGTCAGTGGAAATGTCGGAGCGAGTAGGGGGAATGTTAATACGAGGTTAGAGGAGTGGTGATCTCTCCACCTTCGATAGTTTTTACTCAGATTATGGTACATATTCGCTGGCGCATTCTATACTCCGTACCTGTCCTCAATGGGTTAATCAAGCTGGATGCGGGCAAGGTTAACCTTTATATATTGAAAAAATATTTGGTATACTTACATATTATGGTAAAAGGAAAATAATTAGGGGGTGTGCTTTAAAAAATATTAAGTAAATTTTTCGCCGTTATAATAAAGGCCACCCTAATGTATATGCACGAACTGTAATTAATGTTAAAGAAAATTACTAGGCTTCATAATTATATTGCGCAACTGAGCAAAATATTTTTAATTTCGTATGTAAATTTCTTAATGTATCCACGCTTGCATCTGGATGTAATTAATTTGCAATAAGGAGAGAAAAAACTTGGGTTGGAAGAATATTTTATCAGTAAGAGTTGCTCACTTACATAATTAAAATATTTTTCTCTGATGACAATTCCTTAATGACAAATTACTTACTAACTACTTTTAATCAACGAACCATTTAAATAATTGTTATATATTTGATAAAAAACATTCGGCATGGAAAACATTACCGAAAATCAAGAAACAAGTAAACAATACTGCAATTTAATATGATGTACTTTATAAATGATATTTTGGCACAGCGTAATCATATTTATGTATGATGTTATTCATCATAATTTAAGACATTATTAATAACTTCAATGACTCCCTTGTAGCTTCAGTAGATAAAATTCAGGTTTCAAAAACTTAATTTTAACTTACGTAATTAACCTTTTCTAAGGCCGTCTGAAGTATGCTTACTACCAAATTCATCAGTTTTTAGATGCCCATGGTAAGCTATTTATCAGAGATGCTATATCTTTAACTTCAAAAGCCACTAATATTATTAATACACACTTTTATGATATAATGTTGGTTTTAACAATAAAATCAATTATCAGCTAATTAATATTCTTATTATTATTTTGAGATAATAATGTGCTGAAACCTAAGGGAGGATGGTGTAAGCTTTCGCCAAATTTTGATCAAATATAAACATTGATGCTTCATTTCTAATCTCAAATCATAGCAAAATGTCTCGATTTTTAATTAATGATTTATTAATCAAATAAATTAACAGATCAAATCAATTTTGTCTAATAATCTAAATGAACTTTTTTCTTCTTAGATCAATCTAGATTCCAAAAATATTTCAATGTACCATTCATAGAAATATATGGAGCTTCAAATGGTGAATACAAATTTTGTATGGTTTTTGCCATGACGTATCTTTACGTATCATTTCAATTCCTTTGTTGGAACCACTGTTTGGATGGGAAATTTTGAGACTAAGTATTAGGTTCATATTTACAGGATTGATTAACTGATAAACTTTGCTGATGGTGAGCCTAACAGCAAAGGTAGATTTGTTGCAAGTGGCGCACAGAACCGAAGTCTGTTCTGTGGAATTCTGTGGAGGTACAGTGTTCTATCCTAAGATCTGAATTGCTAAATCATTCACGTTTCTTTGTGTGAGCATGTGCCCGTGTAATCCGAAAAGTTGTGTATAAATTCGCAAAAAGCTGTTTTTATGCAAAGTAATATTTTCTCTGATTTTCTTATGCGAATTGGTATTCAAAAGTAAAACGAAATTGAGAATTTAAATAATAATTTCATACAATCCAGATAAGAAGAGTTGCATAATTCTTATGAATCTTGAGCATAGTTTTATTTGGTTATTAAAAGAAAATACATTTCTTATGTCCCTGTTTAAGAAGAAATTTATTAATAATTAGAAATTGCCACATAAAATTGTTTAAAATTATTTCTGATGATGAAGTAACTTACAAATAGATTTTAAGATGTTATAAACTATCAGATTCTGAAGTTTACGAATGGTAGAATAGTTGGTAAATGTTCGAAATTTGATTAAAATAAGCAGAAATAAGCGGTTAGCTATTATAAATGAGAAGAAATTTTTTTCACTTTTTCTCAACATACCTATAGTCAGTCGAATTGCCATGAAAAGTATCAAAATATGGAAAAAATACATAACAGCAATTGTATTGCTCTAAGGTGTTAGGTCGGCCATACGAAAAATATCACTGTATTTTGGCGAAGGAGATTGGATCGAATAAGGGGGTAGGGGAGGGAAATTCGAACTATCGTTTGTTGCGTTTAAATAAAAGGATATTAATCTAAGAGGAAAAATTTAAAGTAGATAGTTATAGGTAGTCATATTATCTATAAAATGAGTCGTCGAACGTGAAGATAGCTTAATTAGGGCAGGAGTAAATTATAGAAAACTTAAATTTTTGAAAATTATTTTCAATTCTTTTGCAAATAAAGCGATACTTTTTACAAATAAAGTGATGAAATTGTATACGCATTATATAATAGGGTATTTATGGTTAAAATTTCAGAACGATATCTGCCTAATTTTGTGAAAAATTCAACTTTTTCGAAAAAAATTACGTCGTCGGAAAATGCCTGAAATACTTTATCTGTTCTAATTCGCAAAGAAAAAAAATCCTACTCTAAAAGTGTTGTTGAACAATTTCAAATGCGTTTAAAATGGTCTATTTTAAGTAAAAAGTTCTGAAAGCTAACTTTGAAATTATCATTTCTTCTCGCTTATTTTCCCTGAACGCATTTTTCATAACGGGAAAATTTTTCTGCGATGTTCACAATGCGTTCAGGCATAATAAATGAGACAAAATGTTAACTTCAAACTTAGTTTTCAGAACATTTTACTGAAAAACGACCATTATAAAGCAGTTTCAAATCGTAGAATAATATTTTTAGAGTAGGGATTTTATTTGGCTTCGCGAATTTGGAAAGATAAATAAGTAGTTACAGGCATTTTCCGACGACATTTTTGCTCGAAAAAGGTGAATTTTTCAAAAAATAAGGCAAACATCGTTCTAACCTTACATAACCTACTATATAATGCGCACTATGTGAAATTTCAAAAATTTCGCTTCATTTATAAAAAATTAAAAACACTTTTTGAAAATTTATGTTCTTTAAAGTTTACTCCTGCCCTAATTAAGGTATCTTAACGCTCGACGACTCATTTTATAGATCATTTTACTACCTATAACTTTATTTTAAACTTTTAATCTCAGATTAATAGCCTTTTGATTAAACCAAAAAACCGATCGTTCGAATTTACCTCCCCCCTCCAACCCTATCCGGTCCTATATCAGTATGCAAAATATCGAACCATGTTTTGTATGGCCTACCCAACAAATTAAAGCAATAATATTGCTGCTATATATTTTTTCTATGTTAAAGTGCAATACGACTGGACTAATATGAAACATTGCTTCAAAACGTTTAAGTTATCATAGAATGGCATGAATACTGCACATAATCATTTTTTGGTATGAAAAATCAGATTAAAAATAAAACCCTCCCTACCCTTGAAAAAAAATCTTGAATGGTGCTGTTGTGAAATTTCTTTGCGTAGCTTTCGTGGTGCCATTTCGTCCCAGAAAAGTATAAAATATATAAAAGAAATATAAAAGTTTTATAAAAAAACATTTGAATTTTCTGCATGCTGTATTTATCAGTTGAATAAATCAGTAAGTATATGGCTTATGCAATTTTAAAATGTTTATTACAAATGACTATTCATTAAGACTTACATTTTAAACAAATAATAAATTTGATTTCTTATTTAATCACTTAAATTTAGTCTCTATGGTTGGAAAATTCTAATAAATGGTTTAAAAATAAAGTTTAGAAATTCAGATAATATTTGCTGCATTTTCACAAAAACAAGTTAGAGCAACTATCTTTTCTGCTTTTTTCCGATACCTTCTCCTAATATTCTTCCACAATTTCAAATATTAATATCCGAGACAAAGGAGTATCTTTAAGTACAATTCATAAATAAGGTAAAATACGAGTCAAACTTTTTAAGAAATCATGTCTTGAAATCGGAGGGCATTCTATGAAAGAAGAATAAATGATTATATGCTTTTACAGAAAATGTATAAAATTTGTTTTATGGATCGAAAAGTGACTCATGGTTAAGGTACCAAAAACGCTTTCATGGGGAAATCTCTTGCATCGTAAAATTTCAAGTATTTTTGTGGAGTATAAGGTCTTTATAAACTTTAAAAATCTGAATGCAAGTCTGAAATGGGAGACATCATGTATCGGACGTAAAATAAGTCCTATAAACATAACTGATCCCAAAAGGAAAGTTTCTCAAACTTCTAAAATCAACTATTAAAAGGACTTCAATGGCAGAGCCGTAAAACTTATATTGAGTTATGAAAGTGATTTTAACAACACATTTTAACACTGTACGACGGTAGGGTCCTGAATTTATTCAGGAAATAAAATGAAAATCTATGCAAGTATATCAGCTGAATTTTGTAGCGTTTTTTTTTTTGTCATGTTTTCTTATAAGGACTGGAACTGGGAGCCATTACATGTGTTTTGCGTTTTTCCGTCTCTCTTAAGGGACGAAATTCTCTGAAATGTTGGTATAAAATACTAACGAAATTAAAAGGACCTCAAATTTTGCTTGACTTTCTTTTTATAAAAATGCATTTGATAATTTTATTTTTTGTTAAATGAAACTGAAATGCTAATATTTTGTAGTCGATATAATTTGTCAAACTTTAATATAAGCGACATATACTGAAGTTCTGATGTTTTTGTTATTAAACCATGTCGACTCCATAGATCCATCTCAAAATTTTCAAACATAATAACGGAATATTGAAGCACTTTATTTTACGAACACAGCTGGAATTGAGTCCAAATCGAATATATGACGAAGTTTCCTAATTTTCCTTTTAAGAAAAGAGAATAAGTAACATAAGAGGAACTGTAAAAAAAATCGTTAGATTTCTGTATTCTCTGTTACATTCACTAATTTCAGCTAAAGAGCTGGTGTATAAGAGTTTTTCCGTGTAACGGATGCGATTTCATTCTTAAATCTTTTTCCTTGAAGATTATGAATCCGAGATGTATGGAATTATAACTTTTTATGTGATTTGAACAAGGATTCTCACTCAGTATAATATATGTCGTCTTGACAAGACTATTCAATATAAAATGACGTCTCAGAAGAAATTTGTTTTGTTACCATTTCGAGTATCTTCAGAAGATTGGATTATTTATCATGCTTTTCTGCTTTCACTGAATATAATCTACATTTCGGAGATTAATCCTTGATAAATCGGTGACTACATCTGATCCCAGACTGAATTTTTGTTTTAACATCCCTAGCATCAAGGGAAAGAAATGGTCTGTTAGTGACGTATTTCGACTCGTTGCTAAGGAAAGATCCGAAAATACTGCAACAAAACTATAATGCTCCAGGAAGAAATTAGGATTTGGTGATGGATTTTTACATTGCATTATGAGCATTATTCTAACTTTTTCGCGACGTCTTCAGAATTCGTAATGACGGAGAAACTCCTAACATTTGTACTCCATAAAATTGTACAGAATGCCAGCTATATCATATATACAGGCTACCCACTTAACCCCTTAAAATACAATGGCGACTCTGACATGCGCATCGAATTACAGAAGTTTTGCTATTGAAATCCGAATTTAAGTCAACGTAACAATTAATTTTAAATAAAAATTAACTTGGACACGCTTAAATGTCTCAAGCCCCCTTTACCATCTTAAATAGATTGAAATAATAAAAAAAATATCCCACATGGGTGGTGGCATCTAATTAAGAGGTTAAATAAAAATGTATGGCAAGGGGTTGTATAACGGTCGATCCCCCTAAACTTCAGAACGATTGCAGCTATAGTCATGAAAGTGGTGTCTAGGTATAGTAAAACGGCTATGCGTTACGTAATGAGACAGCTTACAGCAGTGTGATAACATGTGATAACAAGTTGTTTTTGTTTGTGATTCCAACACCGTTTCTTCAAGTAACAGTGTTAGAATCACAACCAAATAAATGTGCATTGTAAGTGTTCTGTTCTTCGTATTAATGTCTCCATGACGTCTTTTTGTTCTAAATCGGTAATGCTCTACAACTTTATTCTTGACTTTCTCCTCCATCTTGTTTTATTTTCAGGCATAGGAGCGCTTACTCCGGAATTTTCTGTCAGGTGGCGCTGTATGTGGTCTCATGCCGTAGCACACGTAACACCACAGCATACCCCCGAACTCGGAGCCTAAACGGCTCCCTGTTGGTTGGATGAGTATGTGTGAAATTTTATTGAAAAGCAAAAGCAAAAAAAAAATACACCATTAGTTATAAAAACACTTGAAAGGGAACATAATTATACATGAACAGAGAAGAATAAAATAAAAGACAGAGGATTACAATCCGAGTATAATATAAAATATTTACAAGAGGAGTTATCATATTTGGGTGCAGTGAAAGGGTTGAATGTTTCCTTTAGTTACATTTTTTTATACAGTTGCAACTGCATGATTCAGGGCTGATAGTGCTGTTCGATGCGACGAGGAGGAAGAATTCAGAAACGTATTATACCACCGTTATATTGATGAAAATTGTCGCAACCATCCTAAAAATCGTGCGACTGTTTGTTTTCTTTGTTCTGTCTTGTTGTTTATATTGAGGGATGCCTGGAATTGTTACTCAAGTGTTGGCAGTGATGTGAAAATGTGAATTTTTCGAATGAATTACTGAAGAATTGGTGGTTGCTGGTTGCTGTTTTCAAGCAACTGTGCTCTTCTGCTCAACTGGGTATTCATCGAACTTCTGGAGGTCAATCTTTGGAAGTATCTATTTCTAGGCTGGAGTATGTGACGGTGTTGCATTTTGACTTTTAATTAGGTCTTCGTTAGTCGCCAGGAAATTGATTAAATAATCTATATTTCGTCTTGAGAGTTTTCTGGATAGGGCGCTCTTCCACCAATGGACTATGAATTGTGGGCTTGGTTCCTTGTGGTGATAAGATAAAGTAAGTGGGCACCTTGTTGCGTAGTGAAAGGGATTTCCTATTTCTCCACATCAGCAGTAGTCTGTAGAATGGGATCCGAATCTCTTGAGGTAGCTGGGGAAGGGCCCATGGCCAGTGGCGAATTCGATGCATTCTCTGGACCAGTGCAGCTGTTTCCTTGATATTTTCGGTATAATGCTGTAAACCGATCTGCCAGAATCACCATTATCCCACCCAGCTTGCCAACGCGAGAGTGAGAGCTGTAGTAGTTGTTTCTTTAGGAAACGTTTTGGGAATGGAAGGCTGGCTGGAATTCCATCCGTGGTTGCGTGTACAGAGAAAGGCCGTTTCTGTTCATATTCAAAGAAAACAATATTTATCATAACTTTCACAGTGGTAAAAAAATGGGAATGAAGGATTTGATAAAACGATAAATTGGTTTGAATTAAATTACAATAATAGGAAACATTGTTACAAATTGTGTGGACAGTATCACGGTAAGATTTTGCTGGTTCTGGTGTGGTTTTGATTTCTCTCGAAAAGGATTACGCTCTTCTTTCCAATAACAAACTCTTTATTACGATCACAAGACTTACACTGACAGTAGAAGCAATAATGACTCCCGGTGGTGCAACACACAAGTCGGACCTATTGGATAAAATGTTTCCAGCTTCTTAACACTGCCGACCTTGAAACCTTAAGGGTTTCAACATATTTATAGATAGTAATATCAATAATACACTAATAATAAGAAACACAATTATTTTAAACACATGACGATATTAATGCAATAAACACAGGAGTAATATAATATTAATATTGCAATGGTGCATTTTACACACAGAAAATCAAATCATTTATGGGAAGAACACATACATCTCTTACATTTCTTTTAAGTGTTTTACCAGTAGGTAACAAAACATTGACTACTCTTACTTTTTCATCTTTACTAATAATTATTTCAGATATTCTGCCAGTTAGCCACTTTACATTGGGCATATTTTCATCTTTGATCAACACTAGTGCACCTAGCTTTACATTATTTTTGGAAAACATCCATTTACTATGTTGCTGTAAGGAGTTTAAATAATCTTTTTTCCATAACCTCCAAATTTGTTGACTATATTTCGTAATTTTTTTCCACTTAGAAAGTCTATTTTCTGTTATATTAAGGAGGTAGGCTCAACAAATGAAGTCAAAGGTCTACCTATAAGGAAATGACCAGGTGATAAAGTTTCAAAATTGTCGAACTCGGTTGACAAGGGGGTAAGGGGTCTTGAGTTTAGAACACTCTCAATCTCTAGAATTATTGTGAGAAATTCTTCCAGAGTCAGTTGAGCATTCCCAATAACACGTTTCAGATGATGTTTAAATGATTTGACCCCAGCCTCCCAAAGACCACCGAAGTCCGGCGATTTTGGAGGTATAAACTTCCATTCAATGTTCTCACTTAAAAGAAAATTAGCTAAAGTTTCATTTGGGTGCTAACCATTTTATACAATTTTTTCAGTTCCGTGCTTGCAGCAACGAAATTCTTAGCATTAACGCTAAATATTTTGAAGATTTCCCCCTACGACTGATAAAACGTTTCAGGCACGCGATAAAGGTATCTGAGGTAAGATCGGATACAAAATCCAAATGAATAGCTTTTGTGCTTAAGCATACAAATATACAAACATACACTTTATTTAGTATTCCCTTCCGTTGGTTTTTGAATTTTATATGGAAGGGCCCACAAAAATCTATTCCGACATAACAAAAAGGGGAAGATGGTGTAACTCGTTCTCTGGGTAAATCTCCCATAATTTGACTCTCTAGCAAGGTTTGTTTTTGAAACAAGTATTACATTGAAACACGATCTTTCGGCATACATTTCTACCATTTATGATCCAAAATTTACGTCGAATATGATATAATAAAGCATTAGAACCTACAGGTAAATATTTTAAATGATAATACCTTACAATAATTAATGTAAGTGGGTGCTTGTCGGGTAGGACTATTGGATGCTTCTCATCTAGACTCAAATCTGAATATTTTAATCTGTCTCCAACTCGTAAAATACCGCTCTCATCTAAAAAACAATTTAAGGATTTTACCTTACTATTGCTGGGGACAGTAGCACCCTTTCTGAGATTTTTAATTTCTTCTGCAAACTCACATTGTTGAACCAATTGAACTAAATATATTTCAGCTCGTTGCAGTTCTCTGATGGCAAGATGACCTGAAAGTCTTTCAATATTTCTAACATTATGAATAAATCTAAGGACATAGCACATAACACGAATTATACTCATATAATTATTACTTATTTTAATGATATCATCAATAAAAGAATTATGATTAAGAACTGTTAAGGTAAGTGGAGAATAGTCACTCGTTTTCTTTAGTTCATCAAAAATGTCATGTAGTGAGATTGAAGTATCATCATTACCTGTATCTGTTGGAAAGTCAACTTCTCTCAAAAATTGAGGTCCTTTCCACCAAAGGTCACCATTTAGCAGAATCTCAACATTTAGACCCCTGCTTAGGAAATCAGCAGGGTTTTGTTTTCCACGACAATGAGCCCAGGCACTTGTATCACAGACTCTGAATTTTGGTCACTCGATTGGACACGAATGACTTCCATCTCTTACTCGATCCCTTGATCCAATGTAATGTGATTTTAGAGTCTGTCCAAAAGAAAACTTTAGAAGGCCTTTTGAGATCGACTATTGGCTTGACTTTGCTTGCTAGTCGATCGGCAAGCAATGCACCCATTAATTCGAGTCGCGGCATGGTGATTTTGGTTAGAGGAGCAACTCGGCTTTTTGACACCAGAAGGTTCACTTCGACGTTGCAGTCTTTCACAACTCTTGTATATATAACAACACCATAAGCCTTTTGGCTGGCATAACAAAAACAGTGAAGTTCTAAGACGTCAGTGGGTTCTCCCGTAGAAGAACTGAGCACATATCTAGGGATATGTAGTTCGGAAAGAAGAGGAACTTCGGAAAGCCATTTACACCACGTTTTTTGAATATCTGGGGGCAGTTCTTCGTCCCAAGAAATTTCCTTCATCCACAAAACTTGGAGCATGCACTTCACACGAATGGTAAATTGAGAAAGTAGACCGAGTGGATCAAAAATCTTTCCTATTGCACGCAGAAGGTGACGTTCCGTATTCTCGTTGTTTGATAGGCTGTCCACTAAACTCTGCGTTCCCACGATCAGATAATCTTCAACAGTATTCCAGAGCATCCCTAAAACTTTCGTTGAATTGGCTCTCGGACTAATAGGGTTAACTTGCAGTTGATTTTCTAAACCTTCACGTATCCACAACTGCCTCAATTCGTCGCTATTTGTTGTCCACTTCCTCAACACCATGCTAGCTTGGTCCATTATGGATACAGCTTGCGTAGAAATTTCTAATGCATCTTGCAAGCTATCAGCTCCAGAAATGAAGTCATCGACATAAAAACATCGATTCAAACATTCTGTCGTGGTCGGGAACTCATCATGGAATTTTTTCAGGTGCGTTTTAATGCTGGCAGAAAGGAGAAATGGGCTGGATCCTACCCCGAAGAGTACACGATTGAATCTATAAACTTGAAGAGTATCATTTTCTGTCCATAGGAAATGCACTGCATCTCTGTCCTTTTCAGCTAGCGTTAATTGTAAAAGCCCTTTCTCACTATCAGATATGAATGCGAATTTGTTCAATCTAAAATTTATTAGACTATCAAATATATTCGAATTCAAGTTTGGGCCAGGCCAAAGACAATCATTCCAACTCAAGTGCTGAAAGCTACGACTTGAACTTGCGTCGAAAACAATACGCATTTTTGTAGTCAAACTCTCATCTCTAAACACTGGTTGATGAGGCATATAGAAAACCGGTTTGTTTATAGGTTTTTCAGGATTAGGCACTTTTTGTATTATGCCATCCTTCTAATAGTCATGCAAGGTTTCATGATATTGCAAGTTTAGATCAGGATTTTTCTTAAATCTCCGAACAAGTGAATGAAGTCTCTTTTTCGCAACACTATGGTTATCATTAAGCTCGTGCTAATCCCTTTACCATGGTAATTCAACCTCATAACGGTTATCCATGTAGCGAACAGTTTTTTCAAATGTCTCTAAAGATTGATCTACCTCATTGTAACTAGGATCATCTTTAATTCCTATTGACTCAAGCTGCGAAAATTTTTTGATGTCATTTCCTATATCACTGCAATCATAAATAAGCCCACAATGAGTATATTTCATTTTTTCGGATTGTGAATTTGAAGTGCTACTAGTGGCTATAAAGCCAAACACAGAGTTCTGAAATTTTAGTTCAGAATTGAGCATTTCAACTTGTTCGAATATCAAGAGTTGGTAAAATACCTCAGCTCCCAATAACACATCAATTTTTCCAGGTCGATAAAAATAAGGATCAGAGAGTTTAATATTCAAAGGCAAATTCTCTTTAGAAATTTGCAAAGAATCTATAGGAAGCATACTCGAGATTTTAGGAACACATCAACATTCTAATCGCATCTCAAAGTCACTTTCATTAGAAACTACGGTCTCTACATACTCTAGAACTCACATTTATTTTAGCACTATTCAAACCAGAAACCGTAATAGATATTTTTTCCTTTTTAATTTGCAATAAATCAGCGAACTCGATTGTTATGAATGAACACATGGATCCCACGTCTAGTAAATCTCTCGCTAATTTTAAGTTTCCAAAGCAATCTCTTACAAAAATATTCGCAGTTGAGAGAATTGCTGTTTTTGTCTGTCTCACCTCGCTTCCACTCACCGCTGCACCGGAAAATATATTACGCTCATATGACGATTCAAAGTTCGCAGCGTTTGCATTGAGACTTGATGACGCCGTGATGCTTTGAGAATTTATACTATCTCCGATTCCCGGTCTTTCGATTCTGTTTTGTTTTTCATTCTCGTAATGAAGCAATGTTGAAGATCTTGATTGTTGTTTTTAGAACAATTCTGACATCGAAAGGTCGACGTACAATTTCGAACGGCATGAAATTTCAGACAATTGAGACAAAGGTTGTTTCTTTTTATGAATTCACATCTATCATTCACAGAAAGATTTATAAGTTCTGGACATTTATACAGTCCGTGAAATTCTTCTCTTTCGCATTTCACACATTTGAATTTTGTACTTTTTGTATTACATGTTGAAACAATACTCGTAACTTCATTTTGAAAAAATTATGATTCTTTTTTTACTTCTTTTATTTTACTGTTTTGAAGGGTTCTCGCTTGGCTTTGCAAAAACGAAAGTAATTGCTTTAAAGTACTAACGTCTTCGGAATTATTCAGTTCTTTCTCCCACCAATAACGAGTTGATTTATCTAGCTTTTCAACAATTATAAACACGACCATTGTTTCTGACAAATTTTCTACTTTATAATGTAGAACCTCTAGAGATCGAATACACTCATTCGTTATATGGATTAAATTTAAGATGGCACTAGATGATTCACTTATATTAGGTTGACTCAAAAGTTTTTTGATTATGGCATTTAATAACTCTCGTTTATTTGAATACCTGTCTTCTAAAAGCTTCCATGCGATATCAAAATTAGCATCAGAAATAGAGATTGACTGTATAACTCGCAAAGCTTCATCCCTAAAACTAGCTTTAAGATACTGTAATTCCATGGAGTTTGAAATGGATTTATTTTCAATTACACTTGCGACGAACATGTCTTTAAACATGATCCAGTTCTCAATTTTACCATTAAATGTTGGCACGGATAGTGTCGGTAATTTTACGTCCGACAGAACACTTGCATTACAGTTTGACGCAGATGAAATAGAATGTTCAGGATCACTTTTATTCATTTTACGATTAACGTTTAATCTCAATTCGTCTATGGTTTCTTTCTCTTTAATGAAATCATCTAACTCTTCTGGTTTGGAGGTTACAAAAATTGAATCAAATAATAACTTAAAGTCATTGAATAAATCACTAGTTTTAGATTCAAATAATCGCAAGGCGATTGGATCTGAATCCTTTATTGCCGAAGTAACTTTATCTATGTGCCTTGTTAACGCAGTTTTTAGCACTTTCTTTTTCGTTTTTAAAGGCTCCATTATAAATTGATTTAAAAATCTCAAGTTCGAATAATTATTTGGAAAGAGAGCTCACCTCCGGCTCGACGGACCATCTGGACAGTATCACGGTAAGATTTTGCTGGTTCTGGTATGGTTTTAATTTCTCTCGAAAAGGATTACGCTCTTCTCTCCAATAACCAACTCTTTATTACGATCACAAGACTTACACTGACAGTAGAAGCAATAATGACTCCCGGTGGTGCAACACACAAGACGTGCGCGCCACCTATTGGATAAAATGTTTCTAGCTTCTTAACATTGTGTATGGAATAAATTTGAAATGTTTATTAAATTAAAGAAAAGAACGCATGACATCTAAATTGTATCATTAAAAAGATAATTTTCTGCTTTTTAAGATGGTATGTAAATCATCTACGTGCAATATATTTTCTGAAGTTATTGGCAAAAAACTGAGATAAAACGCCGAAAATTGGCTTACTTTTCGTTATTTATTTAAATACCTTAGAAAGTAATATTTTGAAAGTTTGAAAAAGTAGAATTAATCTAGGAACGGACTCCAGAATGGCGTATGCAAATTTCATGTCGAAACTATTTACCGTTTAGGAGGAGTTCCTGCGACAGATAGACCGTTAAAACATCTTTTTTTTCCTCACTTTGTCCTTTTCCTACGATAGGAACCGGACGGACTAAGAAACCTTGAAGGCACTCATGCTCATTAGAATGATTTAAAAATTTGTGAAAATTAAATAAAGCAACGAGGGAATAATTCACTAATGTCATTGGATCACTGTGAAACGACAACCGGAAGTAAAAAGTCACCTTTGCTCTTAAAATTAAAAGCGGAATATCGCATAGTAATAAAATGAACGTTATTGAACTACTGTATGGTATAGGAAAAGCAATGTATAATCAAACATGGAACGAAAGTAGAAAATCACTTTGAAGTGAAGTGTCCAAACAAAGCAATATTTTCTTATATTGAATGTAATATTGGCAAAAGCACGCGCGCGAAAGAGTAATTTGGCTTGAATTTAATTCTATAAGAATAACTAGTATTGTTAGAAATTGCGTTAAAAATTTTTTTTAAACGTTAATAACAATCAGAGAAGAAACTTTACCGCAATGGAATTATTGTAATTGAAAAGATAATTATCTGCTCTTTAAGACGGTGTAAAATATTTTTATGTAACAAATATTTCAAAAGTTAAGCTTAATAACGGCTAATTTTCGTTATTAATTAAATATCTTAAGAACTAATTAAATTTGAAAGTCGAAAATGGCACAGTTGACCAACAAATGCACTTCAGAATGACGTGTGCAAATTTTATGTCGCTACCCTTCACCGTTTAGGAGGAGTTCTTGTGGCCGACCGACCGACCAACGGACAGAATGTATTTTCTGCTTCATATTATAGATATTAAGGGCTTATTTTAGCTTAATTGTTAAATGATTCGAATTAACAACATTTGCCGGATTTTCTTTTTATTTTACATTTTATTGCATTTTTACAATAGTATGAGTTCAACTTCAAAACAAATGAAATCAGTATAATAATTTCGCACTAACTTATAAGGATAACTAAAATTTACACTCTGTAATAATCAAATTTTCAAGTGGTATAGTTATTAAATGGCAAGTATTAACCTGGGGAAAGAAAACTCTCCAACTTTTGAAATTCCTTATGTTTTCTTGTTTCCGCTACTACCAACTTTGATTTCACATACCACCCAACAAGTCCTTCGCGTACACGCTTACCACAAGTTGGGAAACTTTGCCCTAAATTATGCTTACTTTCAATATCACGATTGTGTTTATTTTCAGAAACATAAATATTTTAACACTTGCAATTTCTTGTCATACATAAATCCTTTAGCATATGATAGTAATTACTAAGAAGTGCAACAGAGACATTTTTACTAGAAACATTCACCTGTTTCCCTGTAATAAACATAATTTATTTTGACAACGTATCGTTTAGTCACGATTATCACGAAAATCTTGCGCAAATAAATAATGAAAATATCTGTGCATTTTCATCTATTAGTTTACTATTAAAATCTATTATTATTATCTATTTATTTTCTTTTTTTACTATTCCACTGCATTATCATAGCGACATCACGTAAGAAAATGCCAACGTTTGACTTGTTTTCCTTTCTAAGTATTGGCTTCAACAGTTGAAAAATCTATAAACAATTTTCTGTTACAATATTAAAATATTTTGTTTTATGATGCGTTTTATATCAAACTAGCTGTGTGGCCCGGCATTGCACGGGCTATCACGAATAATAGGATATCGTCGGGCGGAGAGAAGTGAGGTCACGTGAGACCTTGGGATCCATATATTTTCACATGCCCCTCCTCCTTTTTTTCTCTACAATCAACAAATATTGTCCTTTACTTTCCCTAACAAACGTTACAAAGTTAAACAATTTAATACAAAAAAAGAAAAAAAAATGCATGAAAAAGGATTTTTTACCATTGTTAATAATTCCAAACACAGGAGCTCGCTCAAAAAGAAATACCGACTTCCGTTAAATAAACAAAAAAATGCAACACCGGATGCGAAAGCTAATAATAGGGGAAAAAAGATTCTTTCGTGAAGGAATTCACCATGCTGCCTATAGATGACAGCACGTCAATTCATTCATTTTGACGTTTTCAATTAATATCTTTTTAACTAATTATAATTTCGGAATTACAATGGTCAAAATGGATTCCTTGGATTATTTCCCATCTTTTGGTACTTTCGGCTCGTTTCAGCATTCAGTGGTTCGTGAAAAGATAGCCGGACATAGATACATACGTTTGTTTACCTCCAGATTTTAATAGGAATGGTGACACGACAAATTCCTAAAATATAGAATGGAACACAGTTGCCTGATGGCGAGGCCTTGGCTTTGGTACCAGTGGGTTCCAGATCCTTAAACCGATTCCACTAAAGATCGGACATTTATTTGATCCTGGTGTACTTCAAATCTCGAAAGTCAAACGGTTTCCTGCTATTGTGATGCAGATCTTTGGGTGAGGTATCGTCTTTTTCATTGAACCACTATTAAAAATTACGATATCCGCCATCTTCATGTTGCTCTAATACGGAATATTAATTTAAATAAACTGAACTAAATCACACCTAGAATTATTTGATAAATATACTTTATAATATGAAATATAGTTTTAATTTTAATCAGCCTCTAATTATACGGTCGATACTAAAGTCGCTACATTTTTTAATATCATGTAGTAATGATTTATAGAAAAATATTTACAATATTAAGGAAAAATCTCTGAAGATTTTCGATTAAACTATAATCGTGTTGCAGCGAATACAGAAAATTAATTTGCTTTAGTAGCACTTCAAAGCTGAAAGAGCTTGTTCTTCTACCATACTCAAGTACATTTTTTTTAGTATGGCCTTAGCAAAGTAATTAATTTTTTTTTATTTGCAGAGGTTAAAGGATAAATTGACAAAAGAAATTTCTTAAGAAACTTAAAGTTCCAGCAAGGGGAAGAATTTATATTCCTATCCAAATTTAACGTGAACAGTTGTATGTTGCTATTTGCAATAAAGCGCAGTTCAAATGGTTGCATACTATTAATTATTTTGCCAATTGAGGATCTCTTAAACGGTCGATCATTGATTTCCTAGATAATTTTAAATTTCCGATTTTATTGTACTGTATTTGCATAAACTTTTTCAAGAAAAAGGGTCCAACTGCATATTTAAACACAATATCGATAATGCAGATACAATTCAATTGCTTAAAAGTCTTAGATTCGCTTAAAGGTCTTAGAATCTTTGAATCGGGACTGCATTCTAATTAATGCCTTCTATATATCAGATCCTTCGTCGGATAAAATCCCATGCCAACGTAACAAAGGAATTCTGGCACTCGGACGCTACAGCAGATGCCATTCTCATCTTCTGATGGTATTTCCAATCCAAAGTCTGTCTCCAATAGCCTTTTAATTCAACTAAATTGAGCGCTAATCTAATAAATCGAATCTAGCTCATTAAACCATCTATTCGCACACTTTCGTACGCATTGAAGCTAATTCTTCATTTATCGAGGAAGCTGAAAGTTAAATCTCGATATTTGGAGTTAGATTAAAAATTACCGGAGTGTGCTGAAATAAGGTAGTTTTATTTACAAACAATTTACTTTTTTAATGTGAAGTATTGATTCTGAAGAACAGTCAAGTGTTCACTGTGGCCCTCTTCAGCCCCCTGACCAAACAATATTAGGACCGAGTATATATGTTACGGTCAATGTGGATAATCAGTTATTATGCATAATAATCGGCGATTATGCAAAATAACCAAGCCGGTTAAAGTGGGTAATTTGTGAGAATTTATCACATTAACTTGTTATTAGACATAATTACCATTGAAGTTTGGTCAATGTGATTGTTTTCAACGCAGTAGCTTTCGGCTCCTCTAACATCCTCTAAAGTTGGACTTAAAATTTAAAAATTTAATTTCAATTAAATGTTTTGAAATAAAATTTTTATTTATTTAGTGATTTTATATTTCTCCGTTTATGTAATTGAGCGATTTTTATTGATTTATGAATTTAATAAAAATCGTTTGCGTGGAATTTTATGAAGTCGCTTGTTCCTATTTTGGAATTCGTCATTTGGAATTTTGTCTTCACTTGCGTGGTGGTTTCTATGATTCTTCGCATTATTCTATTCTCTTTTTTTTGTTAAATCTAGAGCATTTCTTCCAAATTGCAAATATTAGAAATGAGTAAATCTATTAATTGTTTACTATTCCTTATTATGAAAAACATTTGCCGTTAGTAGTTTAGCTACTAGCGGCAAACGCTTCATATTTCTTTACATTTTCTGATATACTTGTGTTCTTCCCTAATTTCTGCAATATTCTAACAATCAATCAGCTAGCGAAGCTACAAGGTTCTGACTCCCAATACTAGTAAAGCCACAGGAAGTATTTTTAAATTAAAAAATCTGTGCCCACTTTGGATGCCGCAGGTATCGCGAGCGCGGTTGAAATTCTACATTTAAAACAGGCGATAGTGCAAAGACAACCCACAAATACTTTGGTTTCGAAATGATTTAACTTTAAGCGATTAAACTTTAACTTTCATAAATAAAAAATTTTGCTTAATTAATCGCATTTACCAATGAAATTTGGTCAATGAGATCGCATGTCAATGTAATTAATCGCATTGACCAAACTTCATTAGTAATTATGCATAATAACCGGTTAATGTGATAAATTCTCATAAATTATCCACTTTAAACAGCTTACTTGGTTATTATGCATAATCGCCGGTTACTATGCATAATAATCCACTATCCACATTAACCGTAACATACATACTAAAAAACCCGGATGCCCCGGATGAAGAAGATTATGGGTCCTCTGGTTGTGTTCTTAACCATAATCATTCAGAAATTGATAACCTAATATACGCTTTAGCAACGGATTGTTCGTTTCAGCGGGCTGGCTGCTGTAGATTTCTCTCCAAGGGAAACACAATATAGATCAATTCCCTTAGAATAGCCAAAAAGGCAACCTGTTCTATATGTAGGGGTGAAGTCAGACTACTACCTCAGGTGATACCTAGACGTTCCGTGGCTTTGACCAACGGAAAATGTCACATTTACACTTTATCATGAGTACTTGACTCATGGACTTGGCCCAATTTGCCAACACCACCAATTTAAAAGAATCACTATCATTGGTTGAAATCAATCCTAAGCTTGAGCTAAACATCCTTACGTTGCTATAGTGTATAATTTTGAACGTTGAAGTGAGAAAAAGACCATTCAAGAGTGAGTGAAAATTATGATTGGAATCTCTAGATGCCTCATTGTAGGTCTGAGACAGATTACTAAAACCGAGAAATCACCAAGAATTGGTATATTAATCCAAGAACCATTATTTCTGATTTCTAATTTCGGTTCTAAAAACATATTGATTGTTTTACTCGCTATGGAAAATATGAAACAAAAGACATGTCTAAAAATACAAGAATTTATTGGAGTAAATGATATACATAGCTACAAAAATCAAGTTGCACATTAAAACTGTCTAATTGCTATGCTGGAAGCATATCTTTCTTTACATTAATAATTTTTATAATACCTGAAAAAATATTGCCTATTTTTTCAATCATTTGCAGAATATGAGTTATATAGAATTTACCAAACAGTAAATTAATGTTTTAACACATTCTCATATTACAGTGGACTCAATTTTATATTATCTGTTTCTTAAACTTACGACAAATTGCGAACTGCTCTCATTATTTAACCGTTTGAGTGCGACACGTGCTTTTCAAAAATTTTGGTCAAAAAGCAGTTCAATGACGCTGCTCGGTTTCCTTAACAACAAACGCATCGGTACAAAACCCTGTGCAGCCAACTTAACTTAATGAGTAACTGACACGATTTATAAAGGAACAGGAAAAACGCGATGGCGCCGTCTGACAGACAAACGGTTATATGGAAACCCTTAGAAGGAAGGATTTATGTATTTCAAAATTTAGGTTTGTAAACATTACTTTAACATTATTCTTAAAAAAAACAGAGATTCTAACCCTGTCACACCAAGGCAGGCGGTTCGGAAAAATTTCCCCGCAACAGCGACGAAGGCTGGTTTGAGACGGTTGGCTTCTTCTGAGGGGAGGGGAGGTTCTGAGATCACTCAGGAGATTAGCGCATTAGAGGGTGCAATTATCCTTGCCCACCACAGCCCATTTACGTGCTCCTTAAGGGAAGGTTATAACAGGGGGAGGATGGTGGAGTAAATGAACACCCAGGTTGAGAGAGTCCAATTCATATCCCATCCTCCCAAAAAGTCTCGGTTTTAAACGGAATAGAAGAAAAAAAGTCGTCTCGAATTTAAAGAGTTAATAAATCTATATTCACTGTGATGGGAAAAATTTAGAAGGACTGTGAAACTGTAGGCTCAAAACAGTATCAAAGTTATTTTTCCAAAATGTATAGGGGAAAGTTCAGTGTTTAAATTTCTGTTTATGATGAAATACTGAAAAACACGTGTAAAATATATTTTTTTATGAACGAGAACTGTGTGCGTGATCTAGGAATAGACATTGATCTTCAAACAAAATGTTACGCTCTTTATTATTTCATTTTTTCTTATTATATATTTTCAAGATAATTCAGAATTATTCTTCATAAATTATGTTTTTAGTGCAATGACTATACAGGTATTTGACGATTTTTTGATTGCAACCATCTTCTATTTAGATATTTACAGTAACGCTACTTTAAAGTAGATTCTAAATTACTTTTTATTAATTTACGTAATATTATTGATTTCTGTTGAAATTAAAAGAAAATCATGAAATTATGAGCTATTTCAGAAAGATAAAACAATTCACGAAAAAGAAACAGATCGTTACTCAAAGTAGATCGGTTATTTATCTACAAAATTTAATAGCATGTTGTTAGTAAAGATGCTGATATTATCTATGTAAGATCAAATTTATAATTATTAATTAATATTTACAAAGTGTTATTCATTTCAAAATATTTTGTAATAGTTAAGTAATAGTTAAAAATATTAGTTAAGTAATAGTTGATAAACCTTAGATAGAATAACGAGAGAAAAACTCCTAATGTTTCTTCTTATTATCTTCATGTCTTAGTTATTCCTTATCTCACTTGAATGTTTGCATAAAACCCCGATTTAAAATTTGTTCCTTAATAATATAAGAAAGCAATTTGACTTAGAGTTATTCATAAAACTTGTGTAATATTTTTGAAAGTAGTTTTTTATATTTATTAATAATTAAATTTTCGTCATCAATTTTAAAATTGTTTAGTTTTAAAATGTTTCGCTAAGAAATAAAGAAAATATGTCGTTTATATATATATTTGATGGCATGCATTTTAAGAAATTTATTGAGTTCAAGAGGAAACGAAGTGTATAAAATAATGATGCAATAAATATTTTACATAGGGGAAGGTGGTGTACCTAGGTCCCATTTTTACTTTTTAATTTTTAATTGGATAATTACTAAAAGAAAGGTAACAAAACAATTTTTCTTTCATATTTTAGGCGTTTATACAAAACATATAATTTTTGTAGATTTTTTAAAAAAGTATTTCAGTGCACTATTTACAATTTTAAAAAAAGTGCATATAGGACCAAGGTACACCATGGGTAGTGTACCTTGGACCAGCTATTTCTAGATTTAAAAAATCTAGCCGAATAGTTTGATCATAAACATTTATTGGTATTTTAGCTACAGAAAAATGTTAATTAGCACTTTTACTTAATGAGGTCTTAGTTTAGACCGAATATAAAATTATTACAGCAACAGTTTCATTCCTATGAGTCGGCTTAACCAACATTGTAATCAGACAAGTCAATTCCAAATGTTAATTTCCGAAGCTGCCTTTCAGATCCTTCAGTCAACATGGGATGTGGTAACTTCCACATTGCATCACATTTTCCCACAACATAAGTGGTAGACCATGTAGTGGTCATGCACCAAGGTACACCACTTGGGCATGGTCCAAGGTACACCACTTGGCCATTTCATGGAAAATGGCTGACTACTAAATTGAGGTTGGGCTTAACATAATTTCTAAC
>BGPR01005521.1:41091-69916 GCA_013235015.1 Araneus ventricosus | reverse complement strand
AAATTGAGGTTGGGCTTAACATAATTTCTAACACATGTTATTATAGCTAAAACTGTGCTTTATAAGTTAGGCATTTTACTATAAAGTAATTTATGTATGTTTAGGAACTATTTACACAAAATTCAACAGGAAAAAATTACTTTTGATGGGTCAATTTCCTTTTTCAGGATTCATTCATTCAAATGAGCACCTTGACAAATAAGTTCAGGTACACTGGGGCCTCTGGTGGCAAGTGTACAAAATACATATAACAGTTTCTATACATCTATACAGATGTCGATAAAACCGGCATAGGTTCAAGGTAGACTTATGTCCAAGGTACACCACCTTCCCCTATAACTTATTAAACAACCCAAGCGTGCTACGTAATTTATATGTATAACCAACTGATACATAATATATTTTAATTAGCTCCTTAACATTCACAAGAGACTCCTAATTGAAGAAATGCATTTTGAACGACTGTCTCATCTCTCTGTTCTTTATAACTTTATTTTTCTTTTATAAAAGTTATGAAGTGAATGACTCTTTATTTTGTCCTGGTTCATTAAATTCTATTCTTTCCGTTTGTTGTTAATGCAGCATTTTCCCTTTACTGTATTATATTATTTTATTGAATTCTGTTACTGTGAATAAAAAAATGGCGAACGTAATGGAATGCATCTGAGAATTTGGAATTCCTATGATGCTTACATTCAGAATAAAGATGTTACATAAAAGGAAACGAAACAAAAAAAGACATCCAGATCGAAAATACAATGCAGAATTTCAAAAAATAAACATACAGAAAAGTATTAGGAAAAAAGGCCACAGAAGACTTATGGAGAAAAAGTACAAATGAAAGAATGCTTGATATAGAGTAATAAGCATAATTTTCTTTATTTCTATTTACTTAGAAGCCATGTAAATTAAAATTTAATTAATTTGTTTACGCGCAAAGAACATCAAAACAAATTATCGGTATACTTACAGAAAAAGAGTAAAAGTAATATTTGTTATAGATAATTTATGCTTTTTAAATCAATATTATTAACGAAGATACTAATGCCAATGTTTATCCAAAAAATTTTATTTAAAGAACGATGTCACGTATGTTAAATGACGAATATTCTGAAACTTAAAAAAATATGTATTGTCTGAAAATATATGTAAAAATAAAGATTTAAGATTTTTGCTTTAGTAACTATTTCTAATAAAAAAGAATGAATGAATCAATGTTCAAATGATTTCAAAAGACATGGATTGTGAAGAAAGAAATATTTATCGTTTGGGAGCATTGTGCATATTTCTTTCTATTTAGGTTATTTTTCATTTATTCGTGAAAGTTAATAAACATTAGGAAGTTTTTATCTACTGCTGAATAGATAAATATGTTTGAGAAAGAAATTTTATAATATGTTCGATAGTTTGAAATAGTGTTATGTTACACATAAATTTTTAACATAAGACGCGTCACAAAACTTGGTATGGGAGATCCTCAGTATCTTGGTAACGACATATGTTAAAAACATAACTAATGTCGTATTTTAGAGATAAATTGCAACAGCAGAAGTTACAGAAAAAGCCTTGGAATTGTAGTTCAGCGACTAGTGAGTCACAAAGTTGGGCAAAAATACGTATGAATTGGTGATACGATCCTCTATATCTCGGTAACTACATATGTTAAAAACATAACTAATGTCTTATTTTAGAGATAAATTGCAACAACAGAAGTTACAAAAAAACTTACTTAAACTTGAAAACTTAGGAGAAACTTCGAGAAACAAAAGAGTCACGCGAGTAAAGTAGTCCTACGCCTTTAACACCAGCAGTTGTTTGAAAAGACAGCCTCTCGTCATTAAAAAAATATCATGATAAATTTCTGTTTAATAATTGTTTCACTTCTGAAGTAACTTGTATAAATAAGTTAACGAATATAATCTGCTAATCTGAACTTTTTTTTATATTTTAAAATGATCAATTTTGGTTCATATAGTTTTCTATATATAAGTTTGTAATTAAATTTGATAAACTTGATTTACTATTTGCCTTTCAAATCTAATTGAGCCATTTAATTCCTAAAATCAAATTTGGCTTTATTGAATTAGCAAATTTACACAGGGTTTCAAATATGTTATTTTATCTTTGCCTAATTATCGAAAATAGCTTATCGAAATAACCGAAAAATATAACAAATAACTCTTTAGTAATAATCATGGAAGAGAAGACACAAATACAGTGTTGTCATTTTTAAAGTTTGACTATTTAGAATCCCATAGAGCCAAAATTTCACTAGTATGTAGTACAAGTAATACAAACCGAAAAAAAGAAAAAAATAGTAAAAATTTCGACAATAGATGGCGCTGTGCTATTGTCTAAGACGACTTAGGTGAAAGTCAAGTTTACGGTGCACAGCCGTTCTTCCCCACTTACGATCGCCAACCTTCTGTCGCCAAGAGCAAGATGTGAGAACATTTGTTTTGGGTGCGCTGTGACAGGTCCTGCTAGAGAGAGCAAACCAGAAGAGTGCTCGTCTTGTCTCGGCGGCCCCGGCTGTTTTATTGTTGTCATGTGCAAGCAATGCCTGTGGCATCTCAAGTGTGTTCCGGTCAATTTTTTTTAAACAAACAAACAAAAAAAAAGGCAGCGGCTTTGCTTTCAGGAAAGAGGAAAAATAGTAGTTTCGCTTTTACATTGAATGTTAGGAATCTGGGTATTTAAAAAAAATTCCAGAAACGAGAATTTGAATTCCGAACGAAGTTTTATTCAAATTCGAAGAAATCGACCAATAAAACCGTAGATAGCACATACCTGATCAATAAAATCACAACGCCGAAGCGCGAAATAAAAATATAACGTCTCTGGCGCGAACAAGAAGCGAATAGGAACATTCCTGAGCAAGCAAAACAAATGTTCTTTCGTCGCCAATCCGTCTTTTGCTTGGCGGCAAGGAATTGGCGAGCTAAAGCGGAGAGAAAGGGCTGTGCCACCATTAAACTTTACTTTAACCGCGCCTTATATATGTAGATTTTCTTTATTACTGAGGTAGAATTGAATAGCTCTTCTGAGTTTTTAATTTTAAAAAAAATATTTAAAAACGCAGCCGAAATTCAGTTCTGCAAGTAAACTTTTTCCATCTAAAATACAATTTTTATGAACAGTTTTTTTGTTTTTGTTTTTACAGAGAGCATCACTTGTACTACATTTTAGTGAAATTTTGTTTCGTTTGGAGCCATAGAACTGGCTATAGAGCCTTAAGAATAGGTGAAATATAATTATAACAACCGTATATTTAATTAAGTCGAAAATGCAATTTCATTCCAATGCCCTTTTTCATCGAATCAAAATTGAAATCGCTTTTAAAATTTATTAGCATCAAAAGTGTGATTCATACAAGTTTTCTGTAAAGAATATCACAAAATATTTTCCCCAAGATAAATTTTGAAAAACCATTCAAGAAATGCAGCATTATTTTTGGGAATTATACTATTTAATTAAGTATTAAAATTACAGAGTTTTTATTATTTTTATATAATGATTATTATAATGTCATTTAGCTTTATATTTTTTGCTTATTGTAGTGCTTAATTTTATTAAATCTACAATTCCAAAAATCTTAGATATTTTTCAATTAACCATTTTTAGCATAAATTATTTTAATAAACCTAGTTTTAATTGATCGTTACTAAATAGAACATTCCAAATTGTTCTCGTTATACGAATTCCGCAATTTCCCAAATCAAAGAAACTGCACACATAGCCATTCAACTAATAGAATTCTAGTAGATTATAAGCATCGGTGCGAAGACAGTTTCTAGTATTCCATCTATGAAATCTTGATTTTCTTTCCTGCTCAGAAAAATTCAAGGATGGTAAAAAGTTTATGAACGCAATTTATACAAGAGATATTAGCATTTGATAACCTAAAAAATTTTTTTAAAAATTCCGCAGGTATGTACTGTGGAACGAAATTTTTTTGGCTCTGTACAACACATTTTTTAAAAAATTTTCAGAGTTTTTCTGCAATTTTTACGAAAAGGCACATTAAACATCGCTACTAGAACTAATCTTTTTTTGAGAATTTTGGGCTCGAAGCACTGAAAGGATTGAAAACAAACTGTTTACTTTCGTCATTCATGTTTTATTACTGCTATTCTAGAAAGAAGACACTATATTTATTTTTATAAAAAAAACATTACAGGTACGTGAATATGAAACTTTTAGTGGGAAATAAAAACATTTATTGCAAGAATGATGTTTTCATGAATGACAAAGCAGAGGAATTCAGAAGAGCAGAACAATTCTATAAATACATACTTCTCAGACGAATGGAGGTAAAAATGTTCCATTTGCACAAAAGTGAAGGACATGATTTTTTTGTGATGAAACCATAATTAATTGTTAGCAGAGGGGAGTTACCGAATTTGGACCATCGCCTAGATTGGACCGGTATAGTGAGCTGAATTCTATTAAGTTACCTATTTTGCATCACACGTGTTTATACTTCAAAGATGTAAATTTGGTTCATAACTTTATTTTTTAGTGAATATGCGACGTATTTGCAGTTTACACGTTTAACTTTTCGTATGGGCTCAATAATTATTTGAGAACGACTTCGTCTGAGGCAGGGCCAGAGATTTCCCTGGTCCCGGTCTGGGGGTTCTTTCAAAACGTGCCTTTCTCGAAGGGGTAAGAAAATTTCACCACGGTATTCGAGAAGAGGGGTGGTCACGAGTCATTATGAGAAACGGTGAGTGATGAAAGGGAGCTTCTACTGTTTATAGATGAATATTTTCGCCTACCTTTAAAAGTTCACAGGTTGGGGAAACTGATGAACAGCGAGGCAGAATGACAATGAGCCTCAACGCCTGGTTGAACGAAAACACGCCATGGACTTCGCCCCATTCGTCAACTTACCCTTGATGAGTGAATGGCCTATTATCCTGTTGTGTCCCCATCTAAATGAGCTGACCACATGTGCAGTGAAAATTCCTTCCCTCACTGGGATTCTGAGATTTGTCACATGCCCCTCACAAGGGGCTGTACACGCATGTGACAGCGTATGTCACAGACCACGCGAAAAGGTTAATCGCCATGTGAATCAAATATGATTCACACGGCTATCAAATACAATACATACCTATAATCTAATCAGATGACTCCTCCTCTACTGTAGTTAAGAGATAACAGTTATAATTAACAAAATTTAACAAAGATATTATCTATAAATTAATTAAATTAATTAGTAATAAATGAATTAAAACACTTTTATATTATATAGTAAGGCGTATATGCAGCTATTTCTAATATAATACAGAAACAAATAATATAAATATAAAACAAAAGTAAAAAAGAAAGAGTATAGATAAGAAACAAAAAATTTAAACATTAACGATAACAATACACCTTTTTGCGTGCTCAACGCAACAGCATCAAGTGACGGCATCAACAGAAAATTACAACGATTAATATTAAAAAAACATAATTATAATTTAGAATGTAAAAGAAAAATATTAAAATTGGTAGGAATGAATGAGAACTCGAATGACGAACTTTCTCGAAGACCACTCGCCATTGAAGTTCTAAAAATGGACAAAATATTCTGTCAAGGGTAAGATTATAAATCAAAAATATACCCTTTGTGGCCTGAATTTTGTCCGACCTCAACACAAGAATTATTTTGAAAAATCAAAAGGCAGAAAATCCTTAATAAAAATCCAAAAGATACTAGAGTGTGTAAAACAAATTTACCCTCTCAGCCGAAATTATGATGAAGACAAGAGACGTCAAAACGTACGATGACAAAGGCAGTAAAAAATTCTGGAAGCTAGCAAACCTAACTCCGCTTATGAAGAAAAATTCTAACTAATTAATCAGAAGGAAAAAGGCTAATATTTAAACAGCTATAACAAATAAAATTAAAATAAACTATTAATAAAGAAAAATCATAAACTTTTTATACTCATTTGATAAAGCTATTAGCATTAATGAAAGAATCTGGGAATCCGTTGTCTTCAAAAATATTCTTTAGATTATCTAAATCTTTAACAAAATTAGAATGGTTATTAAAATGCTGTTAATTCTATTAATTTGAGAAAAAATGGAATTTATTAAAATTTTATAATGAAGATTTGTATGAAAATGACAAAGTGTAATAACCTTAAATTTAAATTCTTTTCTTTTTTAAAATATACCAGTAGAGACTCCTGAATTTAATTTTTCAATTACCATATCTAAAAAGTTGCATTTGTTTATTTCATTATTAGTTTTAATTTACGATCTTCTGAATCGCAGTTATAAATGGATTTAAAATTATCATAATTAAACACTAAAAGGTCATCCATATAAAGGAAACCATAAATAAGTTCATTTTTAATTAAGTGTCTCTCATATGAGTGAAGAAATATATTGGCCAATGCAATAGAAAAAATACATCCCATAGGAATACCAAAAACCTGCTTATAGTAGTCAATTCCATTAAAGAGATAATATATGTGAAAATTAACTCTGCATATTTCAAGCCATTTATTTTTATCAATGAAATTTATTTTTTATTATAATGAAGTTCTCCTCTTCTTTAATTTTTTTTAAGAATAATTTTTAGAAATTTAGAGAAAAATTTACTAAAATGATAGTTGTAACTTCCAGTGCTACAAGTGACAAATCTGAATTTTAGTGGGATTTTATGAAACATAATAGTAAGTAAAAGGTAAGGATAATTTAGATTGCTGATTTTAATTTTGGTTTTCTTAGCCAGTGCTATAATTCTCTTATCCAGTTCTTTTTTTTCCAAATTTAATTATTTGATATGTTTTATTTGAATTATATTCATTAAGTAGAATTTGTTTAAATTGTAATTTACACATTAAGCAAAAATTATTTCCTGCCTTATGTGGTTACAATAAATTTATCTTTAATGTATTCAATTTCTTTTTCAATTCCTACTAATAGTTCACACTCTCCCTATATATGTCTTGTTCAAATTTTGCAATCGATTTTAAACTAGCTTCCCGATGAGCTGGAGACTTGAAACTTTAAACACAGATCAGAACTATATGACAATGCAATATTAATTCGCTTTCTTGTCTGTATGTTTGTCCGTTTGTCTGTCATTTCATATTTTGCATGACGCATGCGCAGTACGTTTTTCATTATATCTCGAAAACTATTAACATTACAGATTTGGTTCTTGGGTATATGGATGGCCCATGGAATCATCGAAGCATCCCCATATTTTAGTTATATCTTTGCGCATGCGCAGTACGTTTTTATTATATCTCGAAAACTACCACTCAAGTTCAAATACATTTAATAATTTTATACATTTCATAGTAGGAATTCACTTTTAAAAAATTTTTATATTACTTCTTTAAGATGCTTGTTGAAGAAAATACCTCTATTAATAGTTGTGTTATTATTTTTAAACATTTGTTTTATTCTGTTAATATTTTTATTTGTGTTATTATTTATAAAAAACAGAATTTATAAAAATAATAACACAAATATTAAGAAAACCAAAATTAAAATCAGTAACCTAAATTATCCTTACCTTTTTCTTACTATTAAATTTCATAAAATTCCACTAAAATTCAGATTTGTCACTTGTAGCACTGGAAGTTACAACTATCATTTTAGTAAATTTTTCTCTAAATTTCTAAAAATTATTCTTAAAAAAATTAAAGAAGAGGAGAACTTCATTATAGATAACAACACTAAAATTTTAAACTTTCTCAAAGAAAATAAAATTTATAACATTAACACATTTGATTTTAAAAATCTATTTACTAGTCTCCCACACAATACACTAATTGAAATATGCTTAAATGTATATGATTTATACCTAAACACTGATTTAATTGATAAAAATAAATGGCCTGAAATATGCAGAGTTAATATATGTGAAAACTATCTCTTTAATGGAATTGACTACTATAAGCAATTCCATTAAAGAGATAGTTTTTGGTATTCCTATGGGATGTAGTTTTTCTACTGCATTGGCCAATATATTTTTTCACTCATATCAGAGAGACTTAATTAAAAATGAACTTATTTATCGTTTCCGTTATATTGATGACCTTTTAATGTTTAATTATGATAATTTTTAATCCATTTATAACTGCGATCCAGAAGAGCTTAAATTAAACAAAACTAATAATGAAATAAACAAATGCAACTTTTTAGGTATGGTAATGGAAATATTAAATTCAGGAGTCTCTTTTGGTATATTTTATAAAAGGAAAGAATTTAAATTTAAGGCTATTACACTTTGTCATTTTCATACAAATCTTCATTATAAAATTTTAATAAATTCCATTTTTCCTCGAATTAATAGAATTAACAACATTTGTAATAACCATTCTAATTTTGTTAAAGATTTATATAATCTAAAGAATATTTTTAAAGACAACGGATTCCCAGACTCTTTCATTAATGCTAATAGATTTTTCAAATGAGTATAAAAAGTTTATAATTTTTTTTTATTGATAGTTTATTTTAATTTTATTTGTTATAGCTGTTTAAATATTAGCCTTTTTACTTCTGATTAATTAGTTAGAATTTTTCTTCATAAATGGAGCTAGGTTTGCTAGCTTCCAGATATTTTTACTGCCTTTGTCATCGTACGTTTTGACGTCTCTTGTCTTCATCATAATTTCGGCAGAGAGGGTAAATTTATTTTACACATTCTAGTATCTTTTGGATTTTTATTAAGGAGTTCTGCCTTTTGATTTTTCAAAATAATTCTTGTATTGAGGTCGGACAAAATTCAGGCCACAAAGGGTATATTTTTGGATTTATAATCTTACCCTTGACAGAATATTTTGTCCATTTTTAGAACTTCAATGGCGAGTGGTCTTCGAGAAAGTTCGTCATTCGAGTTCTCATTCATTCCTTCCAATTTTAATATTTTTCTTACACATTCTAAATCATATTTATGTTTTTTTTAATATTAATCGTTGTAATTTTCTGTTGATGCTATCACTTGATGCTGTTGCATTGAGCACGCAAAAAGGTGTATTGTTATCGTTAATGTTTAAATCTTTTGTTTCTTATCTATACTCTTTCTCTTTTTACTTTTGTTTTATATAATTATATTATTAGTAGTTAAGAGATATCAGAGAAGCACTCGTCAAAGATGATAATTAGATAGATGGTTCGAATTTCAGACGTGAGTCGTGGACTCTAATGTGTAAAAGAGCAAGTTTATGCATGTATATATCATCAATTAAAAGACTAATAACACTTTTGCTGTAAGTATTATTTAAAGTAATTAGCTAAGTATGAAATTTATTTTTCTCAGAGAGGAAACTTAATCGGCTACAATGTATTTTAAAAATTTTATTAAAATAATTTTAATATTTGGCTAGGTGATTTTTCTTGTTGTTGTCACAATGCTTCCTAAATGAGAAAATGTATCCCTAAATTAGGCTGTTTAAATCAATAGGACTCTCATCTAGAACTAGAGGAATAGTCTAGAAAGCATTTATAATCACTAGTTGTTCTCATAAATTGGGAGTTGAATAAGCCAAATAAAGAACAATAAAAGGACATTAAAGGCATTATATATTGTTTCAGTGAAAACAAAAACTAATTCGACGTGGTTTTTTATCACCTGGGAGAAAACAAAGGAAGAGAATGAAATGATACAGGTATAAAACATCATACAGGGGTTCACACATTGTATGGTGATATGAATTTTAGAATCAAAAAATACTTTTGCCTTAATTACACCTAAAAACGTTGATGGTCCAATCTGGGAAATCAGTGTCATTAATTGGACCGATATTTCAATCTTTTCGTGCTGTATTTTTACTACTTTAATGTGTATTTCTTAAGAGTTAATTACATTGTTTTAGAGATAACTAAACTTCAAAATATTTTACTACATTTCTTACTAACATTACTTCTCAGTCGCTGTACATTAAAAATGTTTAGATGGTCCAAATTCGGCAGGCTTTCCTTATTGTTCACAATTTAAACCAACATATAGTTCTGTATTTGTCGGAGTTTTATGTTACATAGAGCAAGGTACGGATCGGAGTAATCAATATGCCTTATTACTTTCAGAAGTTTAGCTATCAAATGAAGAAGCTACATATTTTCACAGCAGTAAGCAATATTTCATTTACTCATATTCTGTCCTACCATGAGAAACAATGTTTAATGATGCGAAAAATGAGGCTTTTAGTCCGACAGCTGTGATCCTGAATGAAACAATGAACATTGCACGGGCATTCATGCATTGCTTATTCGATTCATTGCCTTATCCTATAGAAAGCAGAGCTATTTAGTGATTTAAATTTAAAACTATGGTATCAATAAATTCTAGCTTTTTTGATGAAAAAATCCGGTTTAATTTAAATCCTCTCTGTGCAAACAACATCTTTTTGTTTTCATTCGTTTGCGAATGAAGGATTTTTAAAATTCTATTATACTCCGGTATTACACGGTATAAAGGAAAAGAAATGAAGAAATAATCATGTGTGTAAAAGAATTATCACTTTTCACACATATACATTTGATGGACATACATAGATCAAAGAATACATAAGTTGAAATGTAATATAAATTGTTTTAGATGAAATAATTTCTGTCTAAATATGAAACTAATCTTGTAGCAGTTTTGTTTTTCACTTAGAATTAGAGATAGAGTTTTATTTTTTAGATTATTGGCTGTTTCTTAAAGTATAAGAGTTGATTAATATTTTCAGTTTTTCGCTTTTAAGGAAATGCTAACAAGAGGAAAACTGGAACGGCTTTAATTCATCTTTTATGATGAAGAAAGATATAAAGCAAACAGTAAATGAAAGAAAGCAAAAAGGGAGAAAAACTATCTCTCCCGGAAATGTATAAATTATAATTGATGATGCAACATGTTTTGTATTTCTTTCTTCTTTAAAATAAAAAATAAAGGTTTCTAATAGCTATTAAATATCATTATTTTATGGATGAGAATCAATGAAAAAGAATTTATGATAAAAAAAGAAATTATAAAAAAATGCGGTTAAGAGAATATTCGTCTATTTTAAAAAGATATATCTTAATCGATAAAATAATTTATACAGCCATAATAATATATTATTAAGAGCTAGAAATGTTATAATATTCTCAACAAAGATTGTACGCTACGCTGTTTCAGATTTCTATAATAAAAATTACAGTGTAAAAAGGATTATGAAAGTACCAGAAAAGTCCCCAGTGATTTAAAAACAATTTTAATTTCCAAAAAATGAATAGATAAAAAAATATTCATAATACAAAAATTTGATGCTTTACATAATACATTTAGCAGACATAATTTTCACTGGTACCCATCACTATCTTTTGCTACTGCAATTCACTATGCATGAGTATTTTAACTGCATTAAAGGGACATACGACTGCTAAACCTCGAAAGTTTTCCGATTTTATTAATATATATATATATATTATTCCCCTGTCGTTTCTGAACAATTTAAAACAATCCGCGTTAAAAAAATTCCCATACTTATGCAAGTTATGAAGGAAAATGTATCAGCTCTTCAACATAAACATTGAATATGGCCATATCTTTAAAGCGCTGTGTCACAAAATGTGTTTTTTTGATATTGCGCTCACGATATCTAAAAAACTATTGAATATTTTTACATAAAAGTTTTACTTAAAATGTATTTTTCTATTTTCTACAAATTGAACCGCATTTTTGTACATATTTGTCCTAAGGTTTCTCTGGGAGGTTAGAAAAGTTGAAATTTTATCTATTTTTAACATTTTTATTTTAAATTGGTACATAAAATAGAAATTAAAAGTTAATAAATTGTGGTTTAGTGTCTTAAACGGATTGTTTGGATTACTTAGATACACAAAATATTGTGTTTAGATAAATATTTTATCCCTAATCATGCGCGCAAGGTGACTATCTCTTTTCTCTCAAAACATTTTACCCATATTTATTACTATCTGAAATAAATACATACGAATATGAAGGTTTCAAAATGTGTGTACTATCAGATAAAGAGCAGACAGTTTTCTAGAAAAAAATGAGTTTGTGAATTGCATTGTTTCAGAGATTTAACGTATTGAATTTGACAGTTTTCCACCATTTTTTCGAGGTTTAAGAGTCGTATGTCCCCTTAAAAATAACACAGCTAAATAAAACAACACATTTCTAAAGTTTTTCACACATTTCCTAATTATACAGCTATCTAGCAAATAGTAAACCTTCAATGCTAGTAAAAAATGTGCCTTTTTTCTATGCATATATATTGAAGGAGAATGATATGTATATGGAGCTAATGTACCAAATACAAAAGTTCCTCCGATCTGGCCGAAGCCGTACGGAATCTTGTTAACGTAACTCAGTCAGCATAAATACAGCCAACTCTTTCTCCCAAACCACTGAAATGTTCGTGTAGGTTTTAGTTTTAACCGCCATTCCATAACAAATAAGACAATTATAATGTAACAAATAAAACAAAAGGAACGCAGTAAGATTTCCATTGCAACTCAGGAAGTCAAATGTGAAGACATTAAGCTTTCTTAAGGATGTCAATAGCGCCTTTTTTGAAAGGCGAATAAAATACTAAGTCAGGAATAACTTTTTTGCCAATTGTTTCTTTCTTTTTCCCAGATTTTACAATTTAATAAAATGTGTTCAATAATATTCAAGGAGGAAAAAAAAATCAAGGATAATGAACATCAATTGTGACTTAAATCTCAGAGCTTTGGAATCGCCAACTAATCTCTTACCTATTTAGAACACAGTGCTGAACTTATCCACCATATATTTGAGGCAATAATAGGGTATTTGCTTTCTGGTATAACTTTTTAAAAATATCACTTTCGAATCCCATTTTACGTATAGATCATATTACCATTATCCAGAAATTTCTTCCTTCAATCTTTTTTAAAATTTTTTGAAACCTTTGCTGATCATTTATCGATATTTATAGTTGTTCGTACGGAAAATATCACAAATTTTAATAACTTAAAGAAATATATTCATTTCTGTTTGAAAAATATTATTATTTAAATGATAAATTGGATAGTAAAAGACGTTGGAAGTTTTTGAATTTTCACAAATTTTGTGAAAATGTTTAGTTTAAAGAGAAAATAAATATATTATTAGTTGGATAAACTCAGAAAACCTGAATGGAGCTTTTAGGATGTGTGTAGAATATTTTTTTTTACTGCTTACATGCGACGGTAATGCACAGAGTTGTAAAATATTATTTCTTCTCACGCTACCACATATTTTTTAGGTCCTTTTCTTGTTTCTTCAAGGATTGTTCTTAAATTTAATATTAAGAAAAATTAGTTTTAAAAAATAATATGAAAGACATTACTCTATTAGCAAATGTCACAAAAACCGATTCGAAGGACTAGAAAATGTAAGCGCAAGTTATTCACTTTAACGATAAAAAACTTTAAGCCATTAGGAATTATGTAAAAATAAAACTGACTGCTGTTCTTTAGAAATGGAAAAATACTTTTATATCTAACTTAATTTTATTACCATCATTGAGTAATAAAGGAAAGTGAATATTTGGATACGATAATAAATATTCATATAATGTACAATAGGGAAAGAAAAAAATATTTAAAAACACCATCAATATTGCAAATATATTTCGATCAATATGAAATAAATAATTATAAAATGGAAGTTAATCATTTATAACAATGCAGTATTTGCATTGTTATAAATAATTATAATAAGACATGAAATGTCCAATTTTTACCTTTTCCCTAAAATGACGATTCGAGCTGTTCAGAGTTGTCGGATAATTTTGACAGGGAGGTTAGAGTTGAGAAGCTTTCAAGGGAACTGAAAATTCAAAAAAGAATGTGCAGTGATCTTCTTTATCGTGGAGGGGTTGGCTTATAACTTCAGTGAATTGCTTCTGTTTGAACTGCCCGTTGTTGCTTGCCTAAAACGGTAGGACAATTCGCAGCATTTACAAAATTCATAAAAATTATATTTCATAAAATTTTAATTAGGGGAGAGTAGGGTAAATCTGGACACCTTTATTCTGGCGCTTTTAGTTAACCTTCCAAGTCGACGGATTGTGAAATACACTACACTAGTCAAAAAGAAATAACGCTTATAGTAGCCGTGTTCTTGCTGTTCAATTCACTGCGTCTGTGAAGGGGCATTTGTTTTAAGACATCAGCTGTCTAACGTTCGTTTGTTTTTAAACTATCTTTATTTAAAAATGATAACAGTTACAAAAATTACATTTAGTACAGGTTAGATTGCAAAAATTGCATCTATATCATTTTTCGGTTTTACCAGTATTTTTAATTATTTAAATCTTCGCCAATCTTGTTGCCAAAGTCGCCAATTTTGCCACCAAGTCGCCAAATTTATCGCCAAGTCGCCACGTTTGTCGTCAAGATTAGCATCTCAGGGAAACAACTTTATAGCTTTGTAACAATATTTTAATTATGTATTTTCTAATTTAAATTAATGCAAAGGGTGGTTCCAATGACGTTGAAACTTCCCTAGCTGGGCCCACGATAGCTGCAATAGCGCGGAGTAAGAAGACAAGTGCCTAACATGAAAAATTTGTAACAAATGTTCTTACATTGTCATATACAGTAAAATAAAAATGTCTGGTACTTTTTCACAAAAAATCTAGTTTTCCGAATTTCCCATAAACTTAGCATGTGTACATTTGGCTGTTTTTTTTTATAAAAAATCATTTATAAAAAAAGTAGTAAAAATATGACTTTTCAGGAAGGATTTATTGTACTCCGTTAAACAATGAATATTTTAATAATATTTGACAATCTCTATGTCGAATAGTTTAGCTTCAACAGGCCTTCAAGTCTTAGCTACCAGGTTTTAACCTCCTTTTTCTTACACTGTTCTGAAGATAAATAAACTACAAAATCTTCCACTAGTTTTTTTATTAAATTTACTTTTCCATCACTAATGTCCAGGTAGACCAAATTTGGTGACTCTCCCCTTTTACAAATTTATACTATCAGTTAAACAGATAAATTGCGTAGTTGTCTGAAGTAAGTATGCGAGAATATCCTTATATATCGAAAAAAATGTAAATATGCATTTAAAAATTTCTCAGTCTTACCATACTCTGTCATTTATCTTATATCTTTCGATATTTTTACAGATATAAAATAGCTATAATGTAACGGCCTTAATTCTGAAAAACTACCATTATAATTAAATAAGTCATAGTTAGTACTTTCATCACTAGTTTAATTTCGCAGAAATTAGATTAATGATCTAGTTTAACTTTGAAAGCGAAATCTTGTTCGAGCGTAATTCGAGACTTCAGCGTTTGATAATGATTAATTTTTACTTTTTTATTTTGTTTTTGGTTTGGAAAAGTTATCAAGAATGTTACAAATGAGAGTGTTATTCTGAATGTTGCGATAATTCGAAGAAAAGAATAAATTTTCCGGTACAAGATAAACGCTCGGAAGCATGGAAATGTATAATTAATTTCAACATTATCGTAGATGTCAAATTCAAAAGGATATTCTCATTGACATTAATAAGAGAATCTATTACATTGTTAAAAGATTTTTCCTTTCCTCTGCTCTTGAGTTCATAATTCAAAAGCCATGTAGCCTAGCGATGAATTACATCTGAAAGTTGTCAAGATTTATGAATCAGATTAATATGAAGAAAAATGTGTACTTGAAATGCAGAAGGAGGAATAATTAACAAGCAGACTTATATAAAAACATATGTTTTGATTTTATTCTTGACTTTCAGGCGGATAATATTTCATTTAGTGTGAAAGGCAATGAGAAGCTTTTATACGTTATTTATACTATCTATAAAAAGTAAAACTTTTAAGTTGGGTTTTGGAAAATTTAGGAAGGATTAATAGGTTAGTTAACAACATTAGGAGAATACTATATTGAAGAATATACACGTTTGTGACATATTAATGCTTTTTATGGCGAACTCCTTAATCATTTCTATAAAAACACTGACATAGGATATATTAAATTGCGTTAATAGGATGCAAATTTCTATGTTATAAAAACTGCAATTAGAAGTTTAATCAGTTTAGTTTAGTTGTATTTACATCCCGTTTTGAAACAACACGACAGCTATTTTGAGACGTACCTCGTAATTCTGAACATGGTCAGATGACGGGGACGACACCTGAGCTTTCACCTCCTTTCCAAACTTCGCGCCTCACCAACGTGTTGTAATAAGAATGAAGAATCGGCAGGTGTCTGCTTCCCCCTCTGCCATGTCACTTACTTCTACAACATAGCACGATTTATAATTATCTTCCGCGTTGAGTAAAGAAAATTGAATATGGATTTTTAACCTTTTCAAATTGAAAGAATGGGTAGAAAATTTGGCACAAATTTAATATTTCTTCAGTATAATACACTGAACATGCTAAATCCTTCCTTTCCCATAATTCTTTAATAGTAATCTCTTTAATCCTTGCATTCGACACTTAATACTCAATGGTTCACCATCTTACTACGTTACTCAACATCCTGTTCATTGATATAAGCTTGTTCGTCATCATTCTCATTCATCATTATTCCTTTCATTCACACCGTGATAATCAGAATATTGTATATTTTCCTTTATCTTCTTGTTAATTCTATATGCAAACATCAACTTTGTAATTTTTCGCTGTCAATTCTATATGTAAACATCAACTTTGTAATTTTTTCGTTTGCCAGTCTTCTGTATGCTGTATTTTTTTGACGTGAAAACATCTTTCCGCTCGTTACAGTTACAGTCGGTGGAACTTTCTTGTGTGACAAAATAACGTCAGATTTGAATCGCTAATAACTACGAGACTAACAATGCGAAAAGAATGGTTGACCCCACAACGGATAGATCATATCTGTAAAAGTTTGTCGCATAGTATTTGTTTTGCCTCTGACGTCATCGTACCAGTGTAGGTACATGCGCGTGATTGTTATGAATTATCTTTTTGTAAGGTTATATATAAGTGTAGCGTGGAAACGCGTTTAGCTAGGAGGTTGATTTCTGTGTCCTTTTAAAGAGCTTGCGCTAAAAATATTTATCAGAAAATAAGTAAAAATTGGTGTTAAAGTGAAAATTTCAAACTCCGCTTGTTTTTCGATTATAACATACAGAGGTTTCTTCCGAATTGTACGAAACTTACAGAATACTTGAAAATACGTAAAAGAAACATTGTATTAAAATTTGAATTCGAAAATTTGAATATTACGGGAAATATGAGCATTTGTAGTAAATAATATTTTTATGCCCATACGCGTAATGTAATTCTATATACTGTCAACAGATAGCGCCATCAAAAGCTACTCTAGATAAAACATAACAAAGACGCAGTTTGGATCCGCGCCATAGAGTTTTCGCGAAAAATTCGCGATAAAATCATAAAACAAGTATTTCGAATTAATGTGTAATTTAATTATCAATCTCTTTATTCCAATATTTACACAGAGTAGTATAATGGTTACAGAATAGATAACACAAGTTTATCGCATGAAGCAAGGGTCTGTGGTAAGTAGTGATTTATCTATTCTTTAACCATTATACTACTCTGTGTAAATATTGTATTAAAGTGATTGATAATGAAATTACATATTAATACGAAACACTTGTTTTAAGATTTTATCCCGGCGTTTTCACGAAAATATACGGCGAGGATTCGAACTGCGCCTATCTTATGTTTTCTTTATAGAGTTGCAAAGTTCATATACAGCTGTATCAAACCGGATAGGAGCCACGTGAGCTCTAGAGACGGCGGTGTGGTGTGGTGTTAAAGGTGTGAACAGCACACCAAATTTCATTTAATTTGCTCATTGCGTTTTGATTTATTGTGTTCACATACGCAGCCGTCGAAGGATCTGTTCGAAAACTTTCTTTAAATTTGATAAAGCTTAATGCTAAATTTCATCCATCTAACTCGTTGCTTGAGTTATCGGGTTCTCAGACAAACGAACTGACGGATATAATTCCAAAATAATTTCTTTTTTCCGCATTCAAGGAGATCTAAAATGTTGAATTCATCAAAATATCAAGAAGAAATTTTTTAACCATTAAAGCACTTTCTCTTCATATACGAGAAAATGAAAAAATGTTAAAAACTCTAATATTTTCTCCGATTCGATATTAGGCACCATCCGTAAAAGAATTATTTCGTATAGTTTTAAGTAACAGCAAGTGAAGATAGCAAAATTTAAATAATTCATTTTTTGGCGGTATTTCAGGTGCACAAAATATAAAATTTAGTTTAGGAAAATCTTATTTGATATTTTATAGTTAGAATAGAATCATAAAAAATTAATACTACAGTTACAGATTTAATATTAAATAATCGTGCAATCTCAATTTATCAGGCTATTAGATTTTTAAATTTTAATTCAAAAGTAATAAATTCAACATTCCAGAAATAAAGAGCCAATAAAAATTTATTTTCTAAAGTAGAAATTTCTGAAGAACCTTCAAAATAAGGACAAGAAATGCCATCAAATGCCAAAATGAACCATGTGGCATTTTTAAAGTAATTTTTGTTACATAATGTCAAAAGTGGATCTAAATCCCGTAGAATTGTATATATTTATACATCAGTAGTTTTTATGCATATATTGTCTGTAGGTTTCTAATATATATTTCTAATATACATATAATAGGTACGCGTTTATGATTGTATTGCATGTTTAACTCAGAGTTCACATTTCTTAATTCGAATTTTATATTGAATAGAATAGAAATTAAGTATTATATTTATAAGATTTATTTTTTTTGCAACATGTATCTAATATGGAGTTAAATTAAAGTTGAAAGTTCAAATGATATAATGAGTGAGACTTAGTTTGGAATTTTTTCAAAGAACAATGCTTGAAAAATTCGTCTATTTTAAACTGATGGATATTATCTGCTGTTAGAATTTTTTTAATATTAGCTAGAGTTTGATTTTATAAATTAATCCAATAAATCATTAACGGAACAGATTCGGGGTTTAAATTTAATTTTTACTTTTTGAACAGGGAAAAGGTGCCGTTAGTCTTTCTTTTTTAAGTGTCAAACGCTATACAAAATGAAAAAGGGTTGGAGAGTGCGCGAAGATACAACGAGACACAAGCTCCTTTATGATTAAAAGTATTGAATTTTTATTACAACCGTATTACTTGATAGTGATTCTTCTTTTGAAGAATCAATTTTATCCTAGATATGCATACATTTTTTCTTATTTTAAAAGTTGTTTTGCTTGGGAGTCATGGTTTTAATAAACTCTAAGCGTATTTCGAAAGGAAATTACATTTTATCCAAAAGTATTTAAAAGAAAAGGTTTACAAATAATAATCTGTACTGACTGTATTTTCTTTCTTATTTAAATAATTTTTGTCAATTAATGTTTAATCTTTAATTTGAGCATGTTTTTATTAAAATTCAGTAATTTAAGTTATAATCTTAATATCTAATCTGTACTTGATAAATAGAAATTTTTTTACACTGTGCAGTTATTTTGCTCGACAACATATTAGAAACAGTAAATAATTTTTAAATAATATGCATTTTATAATCAAAAATTTGTATTGATCGTTTTCAAATATCAACATTTAACTATAAACTTTTGTATCCTAGACTTACTTAAAGAGCTTGAGATTTCAAAGCTAATACCATAAGAAAAAAACCTGGAATTGATACTAAATCTTTTCCCCACGTATACTTTTTATTATTTGTGTTAACTGGAGAAATAGAAAATTGCTCAATATGATTGATGAGAGTCATAATAAAGTAAGTTGTATGTGGAAATAAAAAGTAGTCGGTTAAGTCAAAGTTTTGGGAGAGAGAAAATTATTGACTAGTAATTCTTTAAAAAAATAAACTTAGAGATTCAAGACTTTGTTCCGTAAGTATCATCATAAAGATAACTTTCAGTTAAGAATTTCTCTAAGCTTGTCCTAAGAAAATCTATTATGTCTTTTGTAAAATCTTTTCTCCAGAACAAGATGTTATTGATTTTCAAGATGTTGAAGATGTATCCGTTTTGTTGCTGTTGTTGTCTGACTTAAATCGAATTTTCAGCTCAGTAAGTAGGGAATTGTTTAGAAATTCTTTCTCGAATAAACACAAAAATATTTTGAAAATAACTCAAATATATTCCAAAAAAAATCTTTTGATTTCAAACAGGATGTTTATTTAAGAGTTATGGAAATCATCACACATAAATATCTCATACACACATAAGGCCTCATCTAGTGAAGTATAATTGTATATATTTCCGCTTAATAATTTCTTATTATTTCTAAAGATATAATAAAGTGTTAATTTAGAAAATGTAAGCATGCCTTTCAGCAGAACATTTTAAGATGATATATCATTTGAGGATAATTCTAAATGTATGAAATACATTTAACTTATGATAAAACTGAATCAGAAATTAACAGTGCATACTATGCTACTGAAGGCTTAATTTATTACTAAACTGAGTAAATCGGTAAAAAGGTTTAAGAGAAAACTTGTTGCAATCATCGTTGTGTGTGATATTATATTAGGAATTGTTTGAAGCATTTTGATTCTTTATAAACGTCATGTTTATTGAAAATCCTGCCGAGAAATACGACAAATATATTATAGAATTAGAAAGAATTTTATGATATCTGGATCTTATGATTATAAAAAGAGAATTCTTCAAGAAAGCTAAAGTGAAATGCTACTTTCCATCACCAGGAAATTACACAAAAAAAAGTAGAGTTTATAAAGGTCTATTAAATGTAAATTTCCTGACCAATTAAAAAACAGATTCATAGTATCATATTTAAATACGAGTGTTTTAGAGCTGTTCTTGACTTTTGATTCATAATTATTTGTAAAGTTCTATTATAGTAAGAAAAAGTAAATTTATAAAAAGTTTAAGGTTGTTTATAACATTTTTGTTTAATCAATGAAAATTCTCTTGTTTCAACTCTTTCCCTATTTCTCTGTTATTTGAGACTCATCAATGAAATGCTACGTCGGACTATTTTGATGTTTTCGCCGAAAAATTTATTCTCGGCTTTATTTTAAGTGGGATTAATTTTTAAGCAACTTACGTCTACTATGAAATTAATTATATTAATTATATTATTTAATTATATGACATGGAATTTAATACTTTTTCTGAGATTCCGTAGGGGAAGTAATAATCAATAGAAAAATACCTTTCAGAAAGATAAGATTAACAGACTTTATCTATTTTTTCTCACAGCGTCTCAATCGCTCTTATTTATGTATTACCATTAAAGTATGAAATCCGTTATTCTATGGAATAACTGATCAAGTCATTTAAAGTGTAAAACTTACTTGTATTTTACACTTTAGCTAGTTATATCATAGAATAACGGCCCACGTATCTTTAAGGTGTGAAATAACCGACATCATTCATCCCGCTTGTTAGACAAATTGTTTATTTGTGTTTGTGCATCTGAAATGGGCCCCTGTCATTTTTTTTAACTTTAAAAAATCATCTTAAGGCTTAGCTAGCAGCGGGACCCGGAATGTAGTAGCTTCGCTAGTTCATTTAATGTAAGGGATCTTCGTTTATACTGGAATTTAGTATTATAATGGTTTTATTCAGTTTCAAACCGTCTATGGCTGGTTTGCAATCTTTGTGTCTGTTGTGGATGCGGTGTATTGAGATCATGAGTTCTTAAACCACTCTGGAAATTAGTGCGGAAATACGTGATTATACGTCCCGGCAGTACGGCTGTTGCGGGTAGAATCATCACATTGTCACTAAACAGTAAACAAACCAGTAGCGCCACCTTTTGGAGGCACTAAGCTAAGCACCCAGGGAGGCAAAAAATACACAATATGCACTAATTTCAAAGTAAAATAAAGTAAAATTATAGAATAGGCAAAATAATGAAATAAAGAGTGTAAACACAAAATACATTAGCATTAAAAGAAATAATATAAAGTAAAAGGATGCGGAACAGTGTCCGTTTTAATTTATAAAACAACGAACTTGTTTTAATCTCAAATTGTTTATTTTACACTTCATTATATATCTATCATTAATTATTCCGTACAATAACTAGTTATTTCATAGAATAACTGAATTATACACTTTAAGTGACAATCAGGTAGCATCGAAGAATGTTATTTTATCAAAACGAAACGCTTTATGTTAGTAATCGTTTATTTTATTATCTTTAATTCTTAATTGATATTTAATTATTTAATATCAATAATTTTGCTTGCTTTTGTATATAAAATTTGTTTTTGTATATAAATTCGCTCTAAACATAATTCTAGATGATTTAAGTTTGTAGGTTTGAGAGCACTTTGTATTGCTGTTTTTTAAACAGAAGAATTGGAATTTATGTTTTACGAGATTTTATTTCAGAATTCTTTTATATCATATTAATAAAATTTTTATTCTAATTATTTAAAAATTAATATTAATTCTTGAAAGGGAATATCGTTTGATATATGTATCAATGTGTTTAATTTTCCTCTTTCTTCAAAGTGCAAGTATTATTTGAGATATATGAAGTAAAATAAAGTTAAATAAAAAGCTGATGTGCAGAAAGGTTCAGTTTTCTATACATGATTCGATTTAATTTCTCAAATTTACTACCTTTCATAGTAACATACTTAAGGGGAGATTCGCAGCAGTGGTATGAAATCAAAAGGTATAAAATCGAAGATTTCCCGCCGGGGGTCACTGCTAGTTTACGGATAAGAAACCGGCAGATAAGTAAGCGGGTTCTCGCTTCCCTCGTAGGTACAGCAATGGTAGTGGGACTGTTAGGGCCGACCTCCGATGACGGATCGTACCCCGGTGAATAGGAGGGTCGTCGCATGAGCCGATCGTAATGGGGCTATTTGGGGGGGGGGGCAGAATGCTCGATGAAGTCGTGACGGCCTGTCATTCAACCTAGACCCGGATGCTAAGGCAAGGCGGGCGGTGGCTTTTTTGTGATATAATAAAAAGATATCGCTAATATGTAATTCGATTTTTCTTTTGGTCTGTCATGCCACATTAACTTGTATTCATATGCAAAGCCATAAATTTGATGTGCATTAACTTAGCGTAACTACCTCAAATTTAATAACACAGATCTTAAAATAGTGAAGATGAAATCCTGCTAACATTGTAGTGTGGTTTCAGACTGTCTATCCAAAGTATTTTAAACAAGGAGATTTCCGACTAATTGTTAACAAAATATGAATGATACTGATTTCATTTCCGTTTAAAGTGGAAATGCCTCAAGGGTATAAAAATAATAACGTTGAAACTGTACTGAAAGATTAGTTTGATTTCAGACTGTTTATGCAGGATATTTTGAGCCCGCACTTTTCCAAAGAATTATTGATGTTTAATTTTGTAATAAAGTGCAATTGGCTGGTGTTCATTAATTTCGAAGCAATTTTATTTGGGTTCGAATCTTTATGGCAATTTTAAGTGGCTTTCTGATAAAACCTTTCTTTTTCAGGAGATGTTATAAATTTCCTTCTTTGAAACAATTAATAAACTAATTATCGTATCACAACTTTGGATTAATTTAGCGTGTTCTAAACAAACAAAATCGAACAACTAGGTAAACAATTGTTTTGTTAAAACGGCCCCATTTAGAAGAACCTTTAAACGTCCATTAAAATGTGATTTCTGAAAAAAAAACTTATTCCACTATTTCTTTAGAAAATCCAATTAAGAGAAACTGCACTTTCTCATACATGTATTTATTTGCCGGATTTAAGGCGGTTTCGATTTTGTTATCGTAATTGACTTTTTTTACAACTAGGTCATATATTTTTAAACGGAACTCTTTCTTCGGTTTGTTCCTGTAGAGTTTGATAGAATACTTAATGCGAAACATCAAAAGAAAAGTTGTTTCGCTTAATGTTTTGTTTTATTTGAAAAGCTTTTCTTTATATATTCAGTTTATCAGAAAAACACGAAGAGAACAAATTATGTTTCTTTCCGAAAGATAAATAAACTGAATTTACGCTATGATTTGTAACTTGAATAGTCCCTAAGGTGTTTTCGGTTGTCCGAAATTTTGCAGGAAGATAAACAATGTGGACACTTTAATTACGTGATTTAACATGGATAATTAGTAAAGATTTTATAAAGAGCCACTTGGGAAACTAGTAATGAAAGGATAGTTTTTCACTTTTCTTATGTCCTACTCTAAGCCGTTTTAATTGAATCCATTTATTTTCTCATCTTCAGATTAGTTGTGTCTTTCTCGTGTTTCCCAATAAGTATGAAAATTTTTCCTAGCAATATTTATTCAACTCCTGGATTTCAAATCAGGTGCAAAAATAAAATTCTAATATAGGTGTTCCAGGCATGATTTCTGAAAATAAACCTGCGATGGCACGCTTAATCCCAGGAGAACATATTACCTTTTGAAAAATGCTCAATATCAGTAATTATCTTGTCTTTATTACTCCATTGAACAAATGCAGTATGATATCAGAAGAAATGGGAGGGAAGTTTTGTAGCGGTAGCTCCCCGTTTTCATTCCATGGTTAAGAAGTACTATACAACAAAAATTGATGAAGTTGATGTTACCGATATGAAAAAAATACAAAATTAATTCGATTTAATGAATATGACAATAAGAATGCTCATTTGGCTACGATTTTTTCTTAATATATAACTACATGGAGGCTCTGCCCCCTGCTCGCTGAAGCTCGCGTCGTTGACACCCCGGCGGGTTGGAAACCAAACCCCCCGGGGTGTCAACCCTGATCAGGCCACATATTCCTCTTTGGAAAGGTTTGGATCATTTTTCAATGACGTCAGGATCGTCTTGTTTAGTCCTGATAAAACCTCCAAGGCGAAAGCAGTTTTCTTTGGTAACATCCCGTACGACCATCGAAACGATCATTAAAAGCTAATTGTTGATCATTAGAACTGGCGGAGTTTCTGTTTAGGTACGGAAGGCGCATTCCACGATATATTGATCAGTACAACCGACTGATCGTTATATCCGTGATCACTACAAGCGGCGACTACTGTAATTCAATCCAAACATCTCAATATGTTCATGGAAAAGATGAATGCTAGACGTTCACGGAAATCGTTTCACTAAAAGAAATTGTTAGACAATATACCTCTCCTTACCCTAATAGCACAGAAAAAACGGCCAATATTTTAAGAATAATGTTGTGGAATATCTCACTCGTTATCCTGCATCATTCGGCGCGAATAATCCGGACGTTTGGCGGACAAATCTGTGATTGGTTGATGTTCCTTCGGTAACCCTTAAACCCAGAGGGGGTCACGAAACACTCGACGCCTCCTCCCAAAGAAGGCGCAAGAGTTGTAACGCATTCAGACGTCTCCCAGACTTCTGCTTATTTCCCCTCGCCAAATTATTTTCTACGAGAGGTGGTATTGAGGTCAATAGCACGGCTTGAAACGCTTTCATTCGTTTGATACTTAGAAACATTCGCTTCATGAAAAATGCGAATGTGATTCTAACATTAAAATGAGGAGATCGTTTATAGATTATACAAAATAATTTATTGAAATGAAATGAAAACTGAAGAACTATTTATGATTGCAAAGAATATGAAAAAATAAACAGAATCGACATTTTATAGCTTTTAGTAATTAAAGAAAACAAAGCGATTGAATTATCTGTAGAAGCAATGAACTGTTTTAATTTTACTGCGATGAAATGTATTGTTAAAAATACTATATAAACAAAATTCTAAAAAAATTGTCAAAATTAAGGAAAGAAAATGTACGACAATTAAATTAGTATCATTGAAAAGAATTTTTTTTTAAATTTTAAGACGGCATAAAAAATCTTTTTCTACAATAATATGAAACAAAATGCTAACTTTACTGATGAACTTTGCCGACTAAAAAAAGCAAATATTTTCATATTGCATATGCAAGTTTGCTCATTGAGAAGTGAAATACACATTTTCTATTAACCTTATTTTTAACTGAAAATTAGAAGATTGTATTGCATGCAAGATCAAAGAGCTTAGAAAATAGTGAGAGAACAGGACAAAGAATTAATAATATATAAATAAAACAAATTTCATGATTAAAAGAAATACAAAAATTTATATCAAGATAAAATTCTTTTTATGAAAAGTAAATAAATCTTATGGAGGTTTCCTTTAAATCAAAATTTGGTTTAAACTTTATTTTACAGAACTTTAATTGAGACCATTTGTTCACAACATCGCGAATGCCTAGTATATCTCACTATGTATTTTAAAGAAAAGAGTAACATTAATTAATCCAAATGTTAATTATTTATGTTCGTTTGAGTATATCCATCTTCAATTTCGCAAGGTTCAGAATGAGAAGAACAACTTTGAAACTTGAAGGTAGAACATTTCATAATGTAAATGCTGCTTTTGAAATATTTACTAAAAACAAGCATTTTTCACTGAATTTAGAAGTATTTGCAATTCAAGCATATAAACATTCTTATTCTTCTGAAAAAAATTCTGAATACTATTCTACTATTTATCGATTCTTTAACTAATTATTTTTCTTTACTGGAAATGACAAAAAAAAAAAAGTTTCAAACACTGAAAATATAGAATAAATTTGTTCGTGAATCATAGTAAGTTTTCTAATTATTGTATCAATATTTCGTGATACATTTATATCTTCATTTTATTTCAGTACATTCACTTTACAGAGACAAAGTTTTAACGAGAGTATCATTATGTATAATATTTCCATAGAACACGAAAAATTTTAGAATTCTTTCCCTAATACAGCACAGTTGAAAAGAGATTTTACGAATTAGCAAGTAATTTTCTGTGATTATTAGAAAACGTTGTAATTATTGAGATAAGTATTTAAAAAATAATTATTATTCGAGAAAGTTACTGTGCTGTTGGACATACAAACTTCTCGTGGAAAAAGAAAACTAATGAAGCACAACAAAATAATAATAATAAATCGAAACTGACTGGTGCATATACGATTTTTTAAACTTTTGTTGACATGTGCTGTGATAATAATATTGATGTCGTCTTCCTCGGATCCTTAAAAATAACCCTTGGATAATTTTTCAATTCCTGGAAATTATTTTAAAAAATCTCTTACTGTGATGGCTAATTGCAAAGTTTTTAGCTCAAATTCCTAACTCGAAAGTTTTCTCTGGTTCTTTCCTATTTCCTATTAAAATATTCCTAGAATTATGATTCTAGGTCTATATTCCTAGAATTTTGATTCATACGATGTCAAAAATAAAAATTTTAGTCCTTCTGAATTATTTCCATTATTTAAGTATTTCTTATCTCGTGCCTTTAGTGATAATAAGAGAACAATTTTTAAAGGCTTTAATTCATCTAGAAGATCGTAGAAAGTTTTTTAAATGGATAAAGATATAAAACTGTTAGGTGATTAGAGAGAAAACTGCAGATTGGAAATCCAGTTTCTGCAGAGTCAGTTTCTCTTACAATTTAAGTTTTCCTATTATCTCCGTATTGTATGTTTCCAATCTCTTATAGGAATTTTTATTTTTCATATGATTAACAGAATTCCTTACTGTCCAATTCATAAATAATATTTACAGTTCTTCTAAAAATATTTCATTCAAAGTATTTCAAAAATTATTAATATGTATTATAATTAATTATTAATATTTATAAAATTATTAATATTTAAAATCATAATTCTTATTTATTATTATTAATATAATAACCTTTGAAAGACTATTCCTACAATAAAAGAACGAGAATACATAAAAGTTCTCATTCTGGTATTATAAATTAAATCAATAGAAATCCAAACAAGTGTAAAAGCGCAAAGAAATCAATGATAAAGAAAAGGAGGTTTTATAAATATGGTTAATTAGAAACAAAGCCTAAAATTATAATCTAATCTTTCAATTAATCTAATAGGTCAGCTGTAAAAGGTTTATTTCGGGACATACTTGGTAATTTTGAACTGCGTTTGCATAACGAAGAGGACACCTGAGCTGGCACCTCCTTCTCCAAACTTCCGCGCCCCACCCGCATAAGGACGTCTGACTCCGACATACTTAACGTGTGCCAGGCCTAAAAATACGCCTATAGTTAGTGAATCGGAATTCGAACCTGGATCCCAAAGGCTGCGAAGCTGAGATCTTACTACTAGGCTACTGTGATCTTATGAAAGAGAATAAAAAGAATAATGTAATAATTAAAAATCATACATATTTACGGTCTTAATCAGAATTTTGGATAAATCGGTAATATTTACAGTTTTTATATTGCTTTTTGATGGTTATATTAAATAATTTAACATTCTTTTTTAAAATTGGTTTGGGAAAAACACATTAAACTGGTGAGGAAGATGTTGTTGCGCTTAAAATGTAAGTTTAGTGTACATACGTAAGTTTAGATACATATCAAAATATCTATAAGTTCAGATAGCCTTAAAAATTTTAGTTTTTAGGAACTTATTCACCACAATCTTTTTGAATCGACAATTTGAAAAAAAAATATGAATTATTTTCTATAGATATTTCAAATGAATAAATTTTTTATAAGCGTATGGATATATTTCTATGAAATCAATAAATCATTAATAAAAAGAAAATAATAAAAAGTAAGTTTTTTAACCCAATCTGAATTAAACTCTTTCTATAAATTTGTTGGATAAATTTTCAGACTTTAAATATAGGATAAGATAATTTTCATATTCTCATGCGTATTTTTAACAAATTTTTTCATTTTAAAATGCATTTGATTTTATTGTTAAATATCAGGTACAGAGGCTGTTCGCAGATTTTAAGACTTTTTTTGTGGCATTTTAAGAACTATTTTACATAATTTTTTTGTGTTTTAAATATTCAGTTTCATAACCCTTAGTCTTAAATATCTTTCTGCACCATAACTTGTATAACATTAATGCCTTTTGTACATCGGAAGAGGTATTTTTTTTTTTTTTTTTTTTGCCTT